>LUCM01009344.1:7089-17128 GCA_008360955.1 Fasciolopsis buskii
GCCGTCTCTTCTTTTTAGGGGTTAGTGTGAATAAGTGGGGTAGTTTGAACATGAGTTTGATTTGTCAGGTGTTGGGGAAGGTAACATATGTGGCTAAAGTTAGTACTAGTGCGACTGTCGTTTGGGTGTGATCAGAGCATGGGTCCTACAATAAGTACGCTGACATTTTCGTCTACCCACATTGGGAGTATTTTGAGAGTTAGTTGCTCAGGCCATGGGTGGAGAGGGTACATCACTACAAGGGAGGTTAATAAGTACATTAGTGGGGACGTGTGATAAAGTGAAGAAATTAGAGGTGAAGCCGAATCCCTGATGGTGATCTCAGCAAAGAATCGTAATCTTTCCTTGCGCATGCCTCTCGCAAATCGAGAATTATCATTATAATTTTTATTCCAAACTATTTGGAGTATATTCTATGGGAATTCTTGCACACAGGATGTGGAATTCAGTAGACTGCTGACTTTATTTATTTTAGGCTGGCGGTGAGCTGCACTGAGAAGTGGGTCGAAGAAGAAAAATTTTGTTTTAAGGATTTTCTAAATACATCAGTCATGGTATCCTCTACGCTGTCATCTTTGTTGTCACAGTGTTTCGTGTTGGCCAGCAGTAAGGATGAAGAGTTTAACGGGTTCCAGAGCCGTTCCAGCGGCAGTTATTGACCAGCCATGAATATCCACCTGAATAGGAGTATCCAAGGCGACCAGCAACGTGTTAGGTTTGAACGAAACAGTAATGAAGCACCAGATCTTATTAGCAGAAGTAAGAATCTAGCAGATTTGGTGTTGCCCTTACGAGGACGAAACCGGTAACAGCGCGCTTAGCCTGGGTGCCGGATCTGAAAAATAAAGGAGGGGAGTAATCTGGCTGGGATGCCAGGTTGTAATTGTGGTGATTAATGAACCTGAGACAAATAAAGGCGTAATCCGATCTTAAGTTGTCCGTTTGAATGTGAATCTTTTTGGAGGCAGCAACTATTGCTTCAGTGTGGGTCTAGTCCCAATGATCAATCTTGAAATATGAACGCGGCTGTCACCAAATAAAAACAGCAAAGTAAACGGTCAAGATTAATGACGACGGACATGGCGTAGGGACGAACTGATCTTAGACCATAACTATGGGGTGTGTCAGTGGTTAACAGAGCGGATGCCCTGGTTATCAATGGGAAGTATCATGTGGTAAGGTAGCCGGGGTCGTTGTGTGATTAGAAGAGGCGTCGTTGCGTTTGTCACTATGACGTAAAGTAATTCGGCTCCAAGAATTTTGGTAATTACGTCGCAGTATCACGTTTTTTGACAATTTTCATGGTTAGCCTGGTCTGCGCTGCTGAACTAAGAAAGACTATAGGACTGCTACGGAAAAATGTATAGTCTTATACGTTAAGCATAGGAACTGCCGCTGGACTACAGCACAAGTTAACCAAGTCTTTGTTTGTCCCATTTTTGTTCGAGCTGCAGTGCGGACGGTATAATGGCTAGGTCGACGGTGTCAGTATTCCTTGAGATTCATCTGCAACAGGTTTGCAACAGAATGCCCCTGTTGCGAAAAGGCCGGTAACGACCTGGTCTGCGGTAACAGATTTTGGGGTAAGTTGAAGGTTTAAACTTAGCAAGAACGGCATATTCAAAGCCACCAAGCCAGTAATGAGGATAAGGAGGCAGGAGATTGGTATGGTAATCGTGCTGAACGATTTTAAGGTCACAAATGTGATGAAAACTTTGAAAAACCCGGTTACATAATTACATTTCGGTAAGCCCACACTACTACCTGCTCAACTGTTAGTTGCCTAAGCCAATGGTAAAAGGGTGCATCCACTACAGGGGGTTAAGCAGGTCAAAGATTGTTGGCGTGGTCATGCAAAAACGTGGGGTAACAAGAGGTGAAGCTACGTTTCGAGCATCCAAGGTGGTCAGCGCAGTGACGGCTCGGTCATGAACTGGAACCTCAATCCACGTTCGTATGTCTCATCTAGTGTTTGGTTAATGAAGAGCGGAACCTTTTCTAACTTCGCCAGCTGGACTTTGAACTGGGCGAAATCTGGGCATGGCGGTAAGGAACTAGAGCATTTGCTCCATGATTTAGAGTAAGCAATTGTGAAGGATTTAGCCGCGATCGGGGCTATTTTTAACGATTAGCATTTATCACGAATTGAATAAGGGGCCAAACAGCCCTTGTGCATACTTCTCGCAATTCGAGAAATATACAATATTATTATTATTATTTATGACGTCTGCAGCAGAGGGGACATTATTATGATAACAATTAAGGAGAAACGCAAGGTTTACTTGGACTCAGCAAGGCCATTTTGGTTCAAAAACAAGTAGTGCGCATCTAACCCTTTGGCTCAAGCTACATGAGGAAGCAAGGAGATTTCTAGTGAACGCCTGTTGAACACTGTCGATTGAAATTCGATCAACCTACGCATATGCTTGAAGATAATCGGCTAATAATCGAGGTGAGGTCTAGCATGGAACTTGAAGGCGATAATCCTGAAATCTTGGGTGCCGAATGCCCTTAAGATCATTGTAGCAGTTTTTTGGCTACAGTAGTTTGGTGGTGGCCTTTCTAACGGAAGTTAGAAGAGCAGGAATATTGTAGCTCTAAACCGGTAATCGTGCGTAAAGCAGAAATGAACATGCCATTTATGAAGAGGGAGCTCGGTGAAACACGGCATCTATGTGTTATTAAAGAACTCTCGTCGGCAGAGAACTTCATAAGCTACTTGAAAATCCAATTATGAAGAGACTGTAGGTCTACATTGAAAAATGCAAACGTGGAGTTAAATAAACCAGCCTCAAAAGAAGTAGACTATTTTAATATCATCGGCAAACAGGAATGGTGTGGCATGACGAATAAATTCAATGCTATCATCAAAATAGAGCAGGAATAGGAGTAGACCTATGGCCGTCTCCCACCGCCACTGGTCCAATCTACCATTCTTAACGCTTTTGGTATGGCCCACTACTACTGTCTGTGCTGTAGGCTCAGGAACCACTCCCCAAGAATGACTGTCCGATTTTATTTCAGTTTCTTGATGAACTCTGCTAAGGAGTTTGCCAACTATATGCTTTATAAAAATGTCAAGATCTTTACGGATAAAACTCCCTTTCAGAGAGATATTACGGTCACAGAAGTTTACCACGTCTTGTCAAGGTGGCAAAACTTCGGTTGTATCTGGCGCTTCCCCTCTGGCTAGTACGCTGCCAGTGCAGGTTCCTCCTGATGGGCCAAATTCTGAGCCTGCTCCCATGGTTTCAACTAACCTTCTTTCTCCCTGTGGCAGTCTCCATTTTCCCTCATCTCCGGCTATCCAGTGCCCGGTGGCCACAACGGGGACCAACAAAAAGACGGTGATTACTCAAAAACCCTTCAAAACTGCATCTTCAAGCAAACTGCACAATCGGCCTCTCCCGTGTTTACACCGCTTTATTTCCTGTCCGAGCTCTTTGCCCCACAAATCTGTTACAAGTCTGTTTGAGACTCAATCTACTGATGGCATTCGCAGCCCACATACGGGTATACCCGCTTCGAAATTAGTAATCCGTGGAGATCATCTCCGTCGGTCTTAACCAGCGCCGGTAGATCTGGGTGAAACTCAGTCCCCTTCGCCCTTTCAACCACACCGCAAACGTGCTCATCTAAATCTACCAAACCTGATACCCCAAGTCAGGAGCACTGACGGCGTAACCACGCAGATGATTGCCGTCTCAACGATGTATTTTCAGGCTAATACCAGCCGCTTGGCGTATACCCCATCTCAGATACACTGTCAAGCAACTTCTCGTCCTTCTGGCAAACAACAGCATGGCACCCAACCCAAATCAGTCGAATCCCCTAGGAAGCGCATAGCGGTAACATATTCAACTAACAACATTACCCTGCACTTCATTAACTATTACCATAATCCAGTGGGTCAACCCATCTCTACACCTCGACTGCCTGGCACGCTCGGCATACTCAAATAGAGCAAGCCCTTCCAACATGGGCTGTGCCATATCGGAAGGTCCACAAACTCACGAAAGCCGACTAACCGCCGTCTACAAACACGAGTTGCTTGGCCCACTGTATTCATGTCTCCACTCTCCTTCGGTGACACAGTGGCCACATTCAAGCATGGTACTAATCACTCTCCATATATAGGGTGTGCTGATTATCCTCCATACTTTCACCCACTTACTAGTCAACCTTATGAAGATGCATTTCCGCCAACCCAATGCCCGGTACTATTCCTGCACGCCCAAATCATCATCTCAAATTCCAGTATCCTCATAATTTTGCACGATTTACCCCTTGATCCCACTAGGCTACATGGCAAAATGTAAATAACTGTATTTCGCCTTGTCATCTACAAACTATCATGAGGCCCCTTTGAAATCCACTCTTCTCCAGCGCTTACCCCAATCGCTCCAGCTAAAAAACACTGCTCTCCTGATTCCAGCAAATTCCAAAAGTGACTCCTACTCCCCAAATTCATGGGCATACCTGCTCACCGGCTTTTTTTCCGGCACTTCCAAAGTTCCCCCACACTAACCCCCTGGATTCTTGAGAGATCCATATCCGAGGCTTTACACTTTTCCTCCAGATTGTTTGAAGCAGTCTTGACAGCGCTCCTCCGCCCTCAGATATTTTTGGCCATTTGTTGTCAAACGCGTGTCTTAACAATTTGCCTGACGTTCCGCCCGGTTTTCACCACTTCCATCCAATTACTGCATAACCATCGCTTGTCGTCTCCTCAGCTCAACATTTCCGCCCATCGCGTAATGCGTTCGGATGGCGTGTAAACGCCGCGACGGGGACTTCTCTTGTTTTCTTCTAAGTTCGAGAGTTTTGCTTTGTGCATTCCTTGGTATGTCTTATCCGTTGCTTCGATCAGCTTGATCATACAATCCCGGACAACGGTCCATACAGATTTGTCTAGAGATCGCGTCAGGCCGCTGCGATGCAAAATTGTGAGGCCAACCCGAGCATGGTGCTTTTTCAACACAGAATCCGCATCGTACAATGTGACAAGGAAGTTCCCGGTTCGCTCCAAACGTAACTGGTTCGTTCCTGGATGATCCGCATCGTGACACAACGCAGCCAACAGAGTGCCCAGGATTTCCGTCGGACTGAGAAGTTGATATAATTTGGGCTGTGAGATAAAGCAGTGTGTGGCCTGTGTCACATCAAAAGCGTGTACAGCGGTGTGATATGGATTATGCTGCCAATAGCCAGACTCGATTGCGCCCAAAGTTTCCAATACAGTCAGGTAGTCCAGATGAAGTTTTCGCATCAGATCGTGCCTCCCGAACAGGTATAGCCCTATACTACAGACCTGTTGGGTGGATGATCTTCTTTTGAAAGAAAATATGTCGAACGTTCACTTGTCAAGACCATAGACTTGAACTAATTTGGTCGGTAAATCGACCAGCAGTGACTGATATTCAGTCGGTTAAAGAGTGAGTAACGAGTCTGTCGATTGGAGACTGGGGCAGCATACACGAAATTGAGAATTCATAAGCTGATCCAGGACAGGTAGATGAACCTCGTCCACCGTGCAACGACAAATAAATGGCAGGCCCGAGGTGGCTGATATGCATGTTTCGCGCTTACAGTTGAAAGCACCGATGGAATTAGAACGAACAATTGATTGTCTCGTTTGTGTCATTATCCGGCTGCATCTGTTTCCGTCTATCTTATTCTTGGATCTTTCACTGATCGGATGATCATCGTCCGCAAGGGAACGCCGCATACTGGTCCCACGACGATCAATACACAGATGACAAAGTAGGCAGTGCACTTTGGATGACTTGGGCGCGTGTAGGTGTGTGTGTGCTCGTGGGTGCTAGTAGAATAGTCACAAGTCCGGTTGGTACGTGTGTTTGAAACAGAAGAAAACATGGTGTGGCAGCATCTAACCGCACCAACGGTAAAAACTATCCGTTCATATGGGAACTAAAGGCCAAAAAACAACGCGTTGGTTTATAACTTCCGAATGAAAGCAGTCCCTAGACACTTTCTTCACTAACTCTACTAGGAGATCAACAAAAAACGCCGGGCATTTCAAACAATCGCGAAATCACCTGCGAAAGAAGGCACTGACCACTGCGCCGTGACCATAGGGGGTTTTGGTAGGGGACAAATAAGCAACGGGTAACTCAGGTGTTCAGATTCTCTATAGCTGTGGTGGGGGCGTAAATCCAGCTAAGCTAAATATAGCTCCCGGCGGGCGACTGACTATGTTAAAGAACTTGCTAACTGCAGCGCAAGATGATAAAGGCTAGGAATTCCATAAACGGAGTTTCAGGTAATTTCGGTTTGGGAAATATGGTGTCACTTATGGTAGGACAGTGTTAGATGGTCGTTTGATAATATTGCTAAGGCAAAACTGGCAATCTAAGGGATGCTGGAGGGCTTTTGTCAAACACGTGTCCTAACAATTTGCCTGACGTTCCGCCCGGTTTTCACCACTTCCANAAGCCGACTAGCCCCGAGAAAATCAGCAAGAGAAAGATTTGAGGACGACTCAGTAAAATGGGAAAGTAGAGACGCCTTGGCGATAACGGCCTTCGCTGTTGCCAGCTGGGTAGAAGTGCTGATCAGTGCTTCTAAAAGTCTTTGAATCCCTTATTTTTTCATAAAATACATTAACTATCTTTATCCAGCAGATTCCCATTTGTGATTTAGGTACGGCTCGTGACCCGCCTGTTCATTTAGTAGTAGTTTTTACACGGTTTGCGGCCTGGTGTTCAAAACAAAGTTGATTGAGAAAAACCGGCCATAAGAAACAGAAAAAAGTGGCGCAAAAAATAGGAAGAAAATTTGTCGAATTTTTCCAAACAAAACACAGGTTTTTCAAGCAAACAATAAACAGGCATGCTGAGTAAAGCTGGGAAAAAGAAGTCACCAAAATTTCCGGAGAGTATCTCCCACCTTCAGCATTTTATCTGCCCTTTATTGTTGTCACATGCGACTATATTATTCACTTTGAATGAAGCTCCGATTGGCTTTGACTAGTTTTATCCTGTTCTCAATTACCCACAGATCTTCTTCTCGGCTTGACTTTTCTGTCCATTACCTGACGCTTCTGACTTCTGAAGACTCCCGCCATATCTCAACATCCGCCGTTGAGCTCCGTCCATGTTTTGCGCCGGCCATGAGCACATTTAGTTTACTTAAACACAAAATGACTCGTAGTCCGCTGCCCTTAAACATCCCCAGGAAACTCATTTTGGTCTTGAAAAATTAGCTTGCTATTTTTCTACTCTTCACCGGTATACTTGTACTTTCTCCATTGCTTTGCAGCATCTCATTTCACTTTCCAGTGAGCCTCTGCAATAACTCAAGGTTGCTGCCACTCCCTTATCCCTTTTGATTTCCATTATTTGCATTTCCTGTGCATTGTCCTCGTAAAAATTTCATGTTGTCTTGCGCATGCCTCTCGAAAATCGAGAAATATACATTACTATTATTAATATTAGTCGTTCTTTAACAGCATTTCCATAAACCGCGATGAAATTGGAGCGTAGTTAGTGGGGTGAAAGTTCTCAGGGTCATGCAAGGAACCCTTTTTGTGGTGCGGAACAATAAGGAGTTCTTCCTGTGTGACGGGAAAGTAGCGCGCGGCATTCAGAACCAGAACTGAGTTAGAAGGAGCAGAAGAAGATCTGGGCCAGCGGTGTGAAACAGGACTGGCGGGACGCCAGCGGGCCTCGGCCTGTGAGATTTCTTGTCACATGTCATCACCGTGATGGTGCCAGCAACTTCGAATCAAATAATTATAATAAGTATATTTCTTGGTTTGCGAGAGGCGTTTGCAAGGCAAGATAAAACTTTTACATGGATGATGCAAAGGAAAAGGTGAACAATGGAAATCATAGGGTATGGTGATATGTACTGCGTTGGAATACTGAAGAAGCGCGGTCAGAATCTGCAAAGCAATACGCAGTACACAAGTGTGCGAGACAAATTCCAAACTGTACAAATTGTTTCGCAAGATTATACGGGGTTTTTTGGGACTGTTTGTGAGCAACGGACTAAGAGACATTTCACATTTACTTGCAACATATCTGTGTGTCGCCGGTGCAACACTTGGCAGAAGTTCAGTGGCAGATGTCCAAATATGGCTTGTGGATCGGAGGGAAGAATACAGCGTTTAGATTACACCAGGTGGCCTGGGGGAGACAGAGCCAAATGATGCAGTTTTTAGGATAATGATATTTGTTATGAAGTCTTAGGGGTAAAAGAACAGGAAAGGGCACTGCAGTGGCAGAAATGATTCTAGAAAGTTTACCTAGTAAATGGTTTAATGTAGGGTATAAGTGACGGGCTCTTAATATGGAGGGAGTTAGCAGCTTAATGGAAGTTAACTGCTATCCCCGAAGGGGTGTGAAATTCTGGGTATAGTGTGCCTATTTTTCGTTATTTTAAGCGACGATTAGTTGGCCACCATGCGTTTGCTGGCCATCTTCCCCGGCAAAGCTCATGCCGAGATGGCTCAATAGCGTTTAATTTGCCTAGGATGCAAACCGGTGAGGTCTACAGCAGGTTGGCCTGCTGGACTAGCAGTTTGGCTATTGATGTCTTGGGTTCTGCGGTTAATTGGAAAGGTGACCGACAAGCGTTTCGTGAGGAATTCAACTGATTTAGACTGGCTGCCCTTCTGTCGTTTGACGGAAGGATGGGGATATGCTTGAAGGCCTATCTGAGTTGGGGTTTTGTCAGACGACTGAGGTTATTTGCGTGTGGACTCACTGGTGAGAAGGCGATAACCTGCTTGGTTATGCCGTTGGTGCTAATGGTTTGGGGTGCTACAGTTCGCAAATATAGATGAAAACGTTTGCGAGGTGGTTAAACGGGGTGAAATTCCTCCAGATTTACCGGTATTGGGATTTTTCCGGAGCATAGAGCACAGAAAACTGTGGCGTGTCATGCGGCAAGCATTTGATGTACTAAGTTAGACCAATGGCAGTGGAAGGCGGTCTAGCGTATTAAAGTAGATAATGTTCTTTGCAGTCGCAGAAAGTTTGTGGTTCCTTTAGTTACGAGGTAAAAGAAACGTCCCGAGATTTCTTGCAATAGTGTCATTAGACGAGCCAATGAAGACAGATTCAATGACAAACCTTCGATCTGTTGGACTTCGTTTTCTAGATCCCTCAGTCTTTCGCGACATGCATGGATTCGGCTCCAGATTTTTCAAGTGTGTCCAGAAGCGGGGTTGGGCAGGTGTTGGCGAGGATCGGGGTTTCCAAGGGTTTCGGTTTGCAGCATTATGGCGCTTACTTCGCCTTGGTACCGCGGTGAAGGCACAGTAGTGGTTGTTGCGAGTGAAATATAGATTAAATATTCGTCATTGTGGAACAAACTTTCCCAAAATTTGCGCATTTTAGCACTATCATCTATCGCATTAAAAACGAAGTACGTGGAGTAGTTACTGTACTCCTCGTTCGTCATTCTGGTGACACAGATGAACTAGAAGCGGCAAGGTGACTACTATAGTTACTTCGTTTTAGATGCATTGGATGATAACGCTAAAATGCGCAACTGCTGGGGACTTTTGTTCAATAATGACGAATATTTAACGACAAAGAAGTTGGCCCTAATGGTTGTCTTCGGAACTGATAAACTAATAATGCACTCCGCATCTGGAATAGAGTATGGGGCGATGTTCTAACATCAGATGTGGAGATGCACCTGCGAAATATAATCACCGTTCCTCGCTGTGAGTTGTTTTCGCTGTTTTCTTTTGCAATTTAGAGTGTTATTAGAGTGTTATTGTAGTACTTTTAGCATAATTAGAACCGTTTTCCTCGTCGAAATATTTCCTGAATTTTTTTGACCATTAACCTATAACCTCATTTCTCGCTGACCTTTTTATCAATATTTGCCTCAAGCCTGAACCGCCATATATTCATCTCCCGCCTGAACCTATACTAAAGGTCTTTATGCTGGTAACCACTTATTCTACCCGTCTATCGATCTACTTTTAAGAGCAATTTTACCAATTGGCCTGTCTATTTTCCCTCTCACCTTTCCGCTTCGTAGTTTTTGACGCCATCTCATT
>LUCM01009345.1:0-88727 GCA_008360955.1 Fasciolopsis buskii
TTATTTTTCAACTTAAAACATCAGTTTCTAAAAGAAACGAGAGTTAAAAGCTCAATAAACAAATATGTGAAGGCTGGAAAAGGGATGTGCTTTTATGATCCCAAATCGCACGGTCGCATTAAGGAATGCAAATTGAATCACATTGTAAACATCGTTTATGCAAATTGTTCTTGTTGGTTGGTGTAGTACGTTTATTCATATGCCCAGCATATTTGACTATATCATCAGCCAGACATCGCGACTTCAATATTCACTTAGCCCTTTTTAGTTATCGAGGATTTTGGCAGAATATAGTTTTTCTGACGAATTTCTTGACCCCAGTGATCCGACTTTTCTGCTCAAAGAAATAACTGAAATTATTTCGTATTTTCTTTCACATCTCTTTAATGAGTCGCGATTTGTTCCTATGTAATCCGGATCGAACGTAATATAATTATTATATTCCCAAATTTGTTTTTTGAAATGTGTCACATACATAGGCGTAATGTTTTAAATTAGTCCACCTACTTTAAACTCGATATTGATAGAATTTACCCGAGAATAAAAAGTTACATCAGGTTTTTCAGCAATTGGACAAATGTTCCATAGCCTTCTGCAGTTAATGAATAATAAATAAACAATTCCACAATCAAAATTATCAAACATTTATTTCAATACATCTGTCTTAAAAGAAGTAAACTTAACCAGCTGTTCTGGTTGACGATAAACAAGTTCACAACTGACGCAAACTAATAGGTCGACTGAATTATTTCTTTTGTAGTAGCCAGAAGGTTTATCTGTTTGCATGTTTGAGCCCGCAGTGAAATAGACGTTACCGGAGAAACAAATGGAAATCAAAAAAACATTTCGCACAATTACATGGTTTCTTTGATCGGTTCTGTCACACTGCACATATCTACTTCTGTCTTGTTCTTTCCCAAACCCTTACTGAGCACACAAGGAAAGAAAAGGATCGCACAGTCGCAGATAATTGCAAGACCGTACCCAAGCAACTTATAGACTCTCATCGTGAACGACACAAAACTGTCGCGAATGCATTCAATGTTACTTGTTTCTCCGGTTTGCATTTCAAAAATATTTTGAGTGATCACAGTCTGCGGATTTGTTCACGGATCAGTTTGTCATCCAATCACATCTTCGTGAATTTTCCATACAAATTATTGACATAAAAATGGCTTCGAATTAATTTGCTAAAACTTGGCAAAATGCGCAATAATGATATACATCCGGAACCGTGAAAACGTGACGGTGGCCTCCTGAAGCGCCCCAGATTATCACGTCAAATTAGGCTTAGTCCCCAATTACAAACTGCATTACTCTGACCCACTCTAAAGGGTAACGCAAATGCTGCTGTAATTTAGAATCAAGATCTCAGTAATGGCGAATATTTAGCTTGGTCCTGGGTAAAACTGATGGCCTGCCTGTTGTTTTGACTACGGAGCTCTGCGGGACAAGCCTCAAATATTTTGTGATCAAATGGATTGCAATTGTCAGGGTACACCAGCTGAATTCACTCTCAGGTTTTGTCTATCAAAGCAAGCAACCCATAATTCTGCATCAACAGCAGGAGTTACATCTGCTTTCCAAACACTGCACTGCAGGTGTACAACTAACCCTAATGGATTTGAGTAGAAAAATATATCAGCGTTATCTAGCAACTTGATTCTGCACAGTAACCTTTTTAATCCGCTTTCGTGTTTACAAGTCAAATCTAAACGCAAGTCGAGAACCGACAATTATTTGAGTAATACGCATTGCAATCCATTTTTTAAAATCAGAAAACTTAAAAAGCGAATGAACCATTTTTAAATATTAGATATCATGAAAGCGGAATGTGAGCTTTCATCTCAAACAAAGGAAATTTATGTGCAAATATAAAAAACAAAACATCATAGTTGTGATTATATCGACCAAGCGTAAAAGGAATGTTGAATAGGCAAAGTCAGTAATCACAAAAATGTGCCATATTTTGTTGCTTGGATAGCAACGGAGTAGTGTCACAAAACTACACCGGTGCTCAAAGCGACCCAAGCACAAACAGGGCAAATTGGCTGTCATTTTGAAGATAATAGCTCACATAAGACCTCTTGGGACATTATAAATCGAGATGAGGTAATAAACTGTTTTGTAATGTAATTTACGACAAGTGGAGGGAATCGTAGAGCCGAACACATAAATAACAAGTCTAATTACCTTGACTCTAATCGATGTAACCAAACAACGTTATTCTGCCTCGGCCAGTTGATTAATTCAGACAGGACGGAGTATTCCTTAAAATGCCTGGTTAATTAAACATTACAATCCATTAAACGAAATGCCTGCTGATCCATGCAGGTGCTGCTTACTCGGACGATCGCATAGTTCTTCAACCACCACTCCCATTTCATTGAATTTGGCGTTTCCCATTTAGGATATTCAGTGTCCAAGTTTGCATGGACATCTGAACTTTGAATACGTCTAGATCTTCGGTGTGTTCTGCTTCCCGTGTGATATCTATGCATTTATTAGTCAAAGGCATTCGTGTTTATTTGCACAATCACACGCTGTGCGCAAGGAGACTAAATGTCAGGACCTTCAGATTCTCCTGGCCCGCCTACAGATCATCCAGCGTCTGGGTTACCGCATGCGCTTTAGAGAAATTGAGCAGTTGAGCACGCGAACATTCAAGGAGGCGTGAACCGTTGTGGCTGTAAACTGCTATTTATCTCAATTGTCTGGCAGCCTTTTTAAAGTTAAGTACTGGCAAAACTACAAACAACTCCACAAGAACCTGCCCATCACATAACGTTTATTTCAGTTTGTATGGTTCCATTCTCCAAACGTTTTTCGTCATTCTGGAAGTTTTCTGTAATAATTTGCACTCTGACTTATTTATGCATGCATTTTGTTTTTAATCCCGGACGATATTCTGAACAACTCAAAGTAACATTTTATTAATTGCAAAACTTTTATGAGTATGGAATTACCCACTTTTAACTATCTGTCCAGTAATCTAATATCACACGAATGTCAGTTGCATGTATCGTATTATTTCGCCACTCGAAGATGAATTATCAGTTCACTGATGACCATACTCAGTTGCTGTCTATGGTTGACTCGATAACAAAAAAGACCTAGCGGCGGCAAAAGGCGCTTCCAACTTATGTTTCCTCGATTCATCCTGGTCGGATTAAAAACGTAACCAACTTATTTCGTGGGCCCACAATCCGAAAACGCAGGGGCCAGCTTTGCAGACTTTTGCCCGTAGACATTCAAGTTCTACATACAGTTGCCACCATCAGTACTAGCAGGACTTTGCACTCCATGCATAAGGAAAAAAGACAGCTGACTTTATTTCGTATAACCAAATAATCACGTCATAGAAGTTTACAAAACGATTTCAGTGTAAGCTGGTTGTCAACTGGATGATGAGATTCTCGAACTTGGGCCTATCATTTATCTAGCGCAAAGTTGTATTCTCTTCACCAATGTTTTTTTCGTGTAGAAAGACTAAATGAAAAAGGCCAAACATACTTTTTGTTCATTCATAGTCTTTTTTGAGCAAATTTCGTTTCGATTTTTACGATCCATATGTTGTCCTAAAAATGTGGCAACTCAGGTCGATAATTATGCCCGAATTGGAAATTCTTTTTCGGACAACCAATTTAACTGAGGATGAAACAGCCACGAACCAACAAAGTGGAGAAGAAGAACCAGATCCATGCAATTATTACGATAAACATGACCAAAGATTTTGTTAGTTGCATCCATCTTGAAATATGAACAGTAATAATCTATTGTTAAGTTATTGTTTGGCAAACACTTTCTAATCAGGGGAATTTCTCTTTTTTGTGAAGAACGCATTGACAGCAATTGTACTAGGCCTTATCTTGCACGAGTGTTTGCAGTACATTTGGTTTCTACAACTTTGGATCAACAGTGACTGGTGTGATAGAGGCATTGGGAACATAACGAAACTTACATTTCGTCACATAAGAACGCGTCAGAAGTTTTGATGTTTAGACTCAGCGTTACTCTAAATGAAATGCGGGCAAATTAAGTTGGCCAAACTACGGTGGCTTTTGAGCTCATGCACGAACGGAGGCCTTCGACCACAAAACCTGAATATGCAGCCTGATCCGGACGAATTAACCTGGGTAAGGATCTAAAGAATTGACAAATTCACGTACAACGGTAAACATATCTGCTGGGATCGATCATCAGAGCTAACCCGTTTAGTCCAAGTTATTACGAATATTCACATTAACCAAGAGCTAAATGTAAATTGGCCCCTTTGATAAGTCATAATGTTTCGGTCAACTGTTTAACACGTCGACGCAGTTTACACATTATTAGCTGCAAAAGTGGGCAGCAATGACACACAGGAATGTATTATCATACCTTCAAGCATAAAAAGGATGCGCTAGTGATTTTAGTAAAACCGGCAAAAAGATCGCCGCTGTTGGAAAACGTTTTGGAACTTGCCGAATGAAATTTAATAGCACTAATCTTCTCGTTTGCCTTTCTTACAATAAAAACAACCTTTTTGAGAAAATTGCTAAGACCAGTGAACTTCCGGCCTAAGAAGAACTAACCGATGGCGCAAAAGCCAAAACTCGCAAACTTTCTGACCGAAGGCCATGATGTGAACTTAAGTGCTAATCACCATTATTGATTGCTGTCATAATACTTGTTATTTCAATGAGCCAGAAACAATTTTTCGGTAAAAACTGAATCATTCATCTGCGTGAATTAAACATTTCGCCTTGGCAAACAACTGAGACTACTTCATAGTGAAGCAAATAAGACGACCTGTGGCATATTTCTATGAATTCTTATAAATGCCTAATATCACGTATCCACGAGCCAATGATATTTAACGTGAGGTCGGAAAAATAAGCACTCAAAATTTAGTTTCATGTTACGTATTCAGAAGGAAACACGCAACTTGTTTTTCACTGGTGGAGTTAACTCCTGAGTAGAGCTTCACCTCCTTAAATGTGGACGGTTCACTCATCATCCGTTGGGCGCATTAAACTCCCGATAGTGTTCGTGAATTCCCTGAAAAACTAGTGCACGTGGCATACACAGTGGATGATTAATTATATCAGATTGATACGTTTGTGCTTTTTGCTAACTCGATGGCACCACATTGTTTCAAAATTTGTATTTTAATTCGTCGGAGGTCATTTTGTTCATTGTTTCTTTCTCTTTACCGTGTCTGGATACATATTAAATGAATCACCTTCCAGCGGTGAGCAGTTCAGAAGAGCATTGTTTACGTTTCATTTCTACCGAGTTTACTTCATGCCGGAACATGCGTAGCACTCAAAGTTAGTGCATACATTTTATACAACTAAGGTTTTCATTTTCTCAAACATTTGATTTTCTATAGCCGCTACAGCCGCGTTTTTCTCAACCCAGTAATAATCTGCCAGGTGTAAATTCTTGGAACTTGAAAGATTTATGGTCCTCGATTGTCCCTTCAGCCTTATTGTTTCGATGTTGTGAAGTCATCATCAGAACAAATGGTAGATACACCTTACAGATTCACGTAATCGATTTACCAGTTAGTCAACAAACAGTTGGTCAACATGTCATAAAGCCATTATTTGTCAACTTAACAAAATATATTACATTGGAAAAACGTAGCAGAATATATACACGAGATGCTTACTAATTTTGCTTTTCTCCGCGATAGCCAAATGCGTACGAAATTAAAGATCAATATGAAACGTACTATTGGGGAACAATATGCTTACTTGTTAGTAATGAACGCCATTAAGACAAGGAACAAAGCCGATCTAACCATTTGTGATGAGGGTGCTGTGGAACCCAGAGGTTTTGGTCTAAAATCCTGTTAGGAATGTTTTGATCCTTCCAGTCTGGGTGTCACGCTTCATTCAGTGATGCGAAGTAAAATTCGAGGCACGAAATATTACAAAATCCATTAGGAGCAATTTCGACTTTAAGTGACTTCAAGTGACGGTCAATCTGTACCCAAGTTAAAGTGTACTGTATTCTCATCGGTGTCTAGGTGAATCCACATCGACTAAATAGCAACTGAGACGAGTAGGTCTACCGGTAAAGTACGTGGCAGTTGCAAGTCAGAATGAAATCAGTAAAAATATCCACTGAAAATTAGCGGGAAAACAAAAAAACAAGATGTGGTGCTGGATTTGCTCAACAGGAACATAAAATGACGGGAATCCATGGCATACTCGTTGCTTGGCGACGAATAAGAAAAGACATCCAGCAGAAACTATGTTTCTATGTCTAAATGTTGGGTGTGAGTTGGAGAAACTGAAAAATACCCGCAAGCGGATACACATTTCTTAGCGGATAAGTCAATTTATTCTGTGTGAACCACCTATTTCGTAGTTTACCAATGCAAAACGTGATTGACTGTATGTTTGAGAATCTATTTACTCTACAACGCTTGCTAATGCAATCTCACATATCGGAGAATTCTTCTTGCAATCCGTGAAAACCAAAACCACTAACCCAAGCCAGTAATGCGGTTTTAAAAACGGTTCTCATATTCACGACTGCGCAATGATTTTATTATTTACGGCACCGTCATCAATGGGTTTATTTTCATGCCGATGCTCAGTGGTCCATCGTCCTTCTCGGAACATGAAGACCAAAGCATAAGCACTGCGCATCAAATATTTTATCAGAATTCGTAACACACCTTGGTGATAATTAAGATATGAAGAAATTTGTTTTCGGATTATTGCTTCAAGTGTATATATACCACCATAAGAATGAACGTATGAGTGAGAACATGTGAATGATCAAAAATTAGTTACAGGTATGGAAAAAAATACCTGAAAATTGTTAGACAGAGAGACTGTGTATGCAACACGGATTACCGCGCTAATTTTCTCAAGCAAAGCGACAACACGTTTTTCAAACAGCTAATTGCTTGGACAACTCGAGTTTTGGTAACCAAATTGTTATGGCTTCAGCATTTATGAGGCTACTTCGCATATTACTCTCACTTCAATCCTCTTAGTTGCAAATTCAGCAAGGAAGCGATTATCTAATCACTGTGTTGTGCGTGCGGTATCAGATAGCTTAGCAATATGTCGCTTATTACTCTTACCTTGCCCTTGAAAATATTACTTGGAATGTGCATAGAGATTCTTTTGAGCCGTCACTTCATCGTGTGTTTCATGTACGGTTCTATACAAAAACAAGTGAAGACATGTGAGACAGCAAATCTTTAGACTCGTTGTAACTATTACCCTGTTCAACATTTCTACGGCGAAAATTCATCGGTTGCGCCAGTCTCTAATGTGATCAAAACTCAGCATGGGGAGGTAGATAAAATTCTGTGCACTAGATTAGCCAGCAGAACAAATGACCCTACAGATTTGGGCACAGAAGGCCAGCACAAGCTGTTCGATTCGGATTAATAAACGAATTATGTATTTGCCCGACTTCTTTTTTCTCGCCACAGTTAACGAAAGCTGGAGATAGAACCAGCTGTTAATTGCCGAGGTGAAAGTATAGCAGGTAATTTTTACCACAAAGGGTGCACACAAAATAGCGACAAGCAATATTCAATGTCGTCAAGTTACATCAATAAGGCTTACACGTGATTAGTGCTTAACGTTATTTACATTGTAATAATCGGCCACACGATGATAACTTCAGTTGTCCAAAAGCAGCAAAATTTACTGGGCTGTTAAGTTTCAGATTACAAAGGCTCGAAAACGTATTTGAGCATCAGCTATGTGCAGCTTGTAAGACATTTGATTTGGCCACGTAGGTAGCGTCTCCAAATCATCGACTTTCAAATTGTGATGCAATGAAACGAAGTATTCTAAAAAGCCCTCACTTGTAGACACCCTAACGATGTGCACAGATAGGATAACTATAGGGAATTTGTCTGCTTGCGGAGGCTAGTGTGGTAGGGTTTGATGCAAACTCTTATTGGAGATCCGGCGGAATCGTTTTTTTTTCATGAGAAATTGTGGAAGCTGTTTGTCCACATGGGAGGATTGAACGTTTGATATTTCTACAAAGAGCATTCAGTTGCCTTCAGTCTGGTTCTGGTCAGTTCAAAAAGAGTTTATTTAGAGTTATCATTTTCTGGCTCCAAATGTTGAGTATTTCAACAAACGACCTCGCTCAATGTTTGAAGGAGATCTCACCAATGCCTCTAATTAACCCAACAAGAACATTTGCAGGGGAACCGGCAACAGCTGATTCTTGCAAACCTGCAGACAGTCATGATGTGACAGATATTGAACAGCCGTGCATCTGCGGAACTTTATCACACGCTACCTAGTTACAGCTTTCGGTTCACTTGTTGAGTTCTGGGGCTCATAAACGATCAGATTATGATTGAAGTATTGATAACACATTTCGTCTCCTCTTACAGCAAGTAGAATGTCCCCTTTGCTTTCTTTTTACTCAGACCCCTGTTGCTGTCGTCGGTAGGTTGTCCTGAGAACATCACTTACATTATCTATTGAATTTTACTCATTTGCTTCAGTACAGTGTTTCCCTTATCTACAATCCAACATCGGCAGATATTTTTATTTCCTATCATTGTGTGTGCACGTCGTACGCCATCGGGTTTAGGATGAAAAACGAAGACAAAAAGGGAGGAATAGGAATGATAAAGAGGCAAAGTTCACAATTTATCACAAATGCCACTTCTTCCAATCTGTAACTTGGTGCCACTGGAAATCCATCGTGACCTATGCTACCTTGGCCGCTGGATAGTTTCATAATCTGAAATTAAACGCTGGCTTGACAATGACCAAATGATCTCACTTGTATAGGTTTGGCCACTTCTTCTACAATGACTACCATAGATTAGTCAACTCAGAGAAAAGCGCCAGGCATTTTCCTTCATTCTAGGGCTTTAGTGGGGGAAAGGCGGCCCAACAAGAAGGACGCGAATATGATTTTGTCAGCACAAGCTTTTTGCGACGCGGTTCATTGGGAATATTTTGGGAGGTGTTCAAGATGAGTGGTCGACTCTGAGCATGAGAAAACCATCTCCAAAGTGTAGAGGCGATCCCTGCTGAAAGATCGTAAAAAGTAAGGCGAAAAATGAATTCACCAACCCTTTTATTACCGACGCTTTGCTTATTTATTGCCTCCATTTCAGATTACATGTTTTAACTATGGCATTAGTAAATCTTTCCTAGCTTTTAACACGCTTAATACTACGAAAAATTTAGCCAGTATATCAAACATGCGGAATGTACCGTTTAGCAAAACAAATACATCGCAGGATATACTGGTCTATTTATGGGAATCGTCGTAAATACAAATGTAAATGTCGTATGTTCCAATGTTTCGGAACATTCCTCTTGCCAAATAATCTCCGAAAAGCAGTGTTTTCGTTTAATTCCAACTAGCTTAAAATTAGTGTACAAGATATAATTGGCCCCTAATGCCTTGACAAAGTGATCAATCACAAACTACCGCTCGCCCCGACTCCAAAATGGCCAATCGCGTTTTGGCTGCTCATGAGTCAGGTGCATGTTTTCACATATAACAAGTGAACAACGTATATGCCCTAATCGTGGTCACAGGTGCAACACAACCAGTGACATCTTGGTCAGACTAATGCATTTTTTGCCGAAAAAGCTTCATATAAATCGCAACATAGAATATAAACGCGGGAATTTCGGCAGACGGGTTCCGAAGAGACGATATTCTAAGGTCGGAATTCAAGCGGATTTTTCACGTAAGCAGCATCAAAACACTTCTCTTTTAACTTTGACTGTTTTGGGGATATTATTTGTTGTGTTCTTTTTATTCAAGAAGAAAACTCGTCTTTTTGGCACAGTGAGCCAGGATAAACGCATATCGCTGATGTGTGCGATTTTCTTGACCGGTTTACTGTGATGTCATTTTCAAAAATTCAGTAACTTATAGCATCCCAGTCCTAAGTGGTTATTTCTTTGTTTTACTTCTAGCCCCTTTAAAATTAACCGCGAAATTTTGTGAAATAAGCATGGAATCTAGGGACACTCTTTTTTGAAAACAAATTATTCATTGTTTTCTGATTGTGATTTGGTCAACCATTTAAGAAAATGTACCGACATCCCTTGTGAAATAATTCGGTCTGTTCTGCTGATGGTACAGCTATGTTTATATCAGCAAAACAGTTCAGAGACTTTCATAACAGACGTCGGAATAAAGTCCCAAGTGGTTGGCCAAGTCATTATCACAAAACCATTTGTGCAGTTATCCTGATCAAGACCCGGGTTCATCAATCGTGGAAGGTTATAAATCATGATTACCTAATCCGGCACAATGTTCTGTGCACAGTTGCCCTTCATTTTTTGTCGGCTGTACATGATTTCAAGAAAATTATAGGTGCTGGCATCTGGAGATCACTGCCGTACTTAAGATCCAAGTTCGAACATCGTGCCTGGAAGGGGAAGGAAATTTTACCATAGACTGGATATTACGTCCTTCCTTCAGAACAGCAGTGAATAAGATGGTTCCCTGAATAAGCAAACCGTAATCAAAATTTTCTCAAGGCATCAATGAATTTTGCCTAAACCCTTTGAATTGTGCTTTTGTTAAAAATTATTTTCTTTAAGCTTTTTGCCCAAAGATGAATCCATTACAGAGTTGCTGGCAGAATCGGCTCACGGCTGAACAAAAGGAGTTAAGCACAAATGTGATTGCTTGGTTTGCGTTGTGGCCTACCACAGTAAATTCTTTTGTCGCGTGATTTGTTGCTAAACTCATCTCTCGTATACAGTCATTTACTTGGAGCGGCGCATTTTTCATTTTTGGGCGCTTCCAATTACGTTACCAGTCAATCGGCGAACCATGTGGCTTTGCAGGAAGGAAGGAGTTCACGCCAAACAGGGGAGTTCTCAGGTGAAACGTTTACTCAATAGATGGAGTGCTCGTTGAAACGTTACCAACCTGAACACTTGAACATCGTGGTTCTTCGATTATTTGGAGTGCACATTAAGTATGAACCTGGTAGAAATCCGTGAACGGAAGACTTACCAGTGACGTACAAGCATTAGAAGAAACATAAATACATAGTCACGGAACATTCCCAGTTATGAAATTTGTACTCGAAGAATTCATCGTCCCCGGTTCAAAGTAGCCACATGCCCAGACATCATCAAAATGTCTAGAGGTCGTACAGAAATCTCTTGCGAATTCCATTTTAGGAAGCCCTTAACACAGATAATGGTCACTAATCCTGAAGTTGTTTAGTACCATACATACGAAACAGACGTTTGCAAGTAGCAACTGTGCTGTTAGATAGTTCAGAAAGTTTGCCGCGTCACTGAGATCGCTTAATGTAACGTGACGTGAAATATGTTAGTCTAGTTAAGATGGTATTCGTTTTTATTCCTTAAGTCATTGTTTTATTTGATTAAGATAGATAGACACAGGTCTTTTGTTGAAGTGCTCCAGGGGTTCATTTGCCGTATGCAAACGAACCAATAGATATGGTGGGATGGTTGCTATTGAAAAGTTGTAGAATGACAAGACTGAACTCGAAAACTGGGCTGCAGTAATTTTAAAATGACGTGGACACTTCTGAGTCATACCGGAAACAACCTTTCAATATTTATTCCACTGCATCTGCATCCATGACGAGTGATTTCATCATCTATGAGCCGTATGGCGACTAAACCTATATTGTCATTTTTAGATTTCATCAATATACAAAACGACCACACCGAGCCATCTTTTTCAATCAGTCAGTTTGACGGGTGCAAATCGATGCTAGTCACATCGTGATAAAAGCCACCCTATGACCGTATGCCTCAGACAATTAGAAATAATATATGAAATCATTACTGTCAGTAGCTCACAGTTAATTCAATGCAATGGGATTGGTGTTTTCATGGTTGGCCAACTCTCATTCGAAGTGCATCTTTCGGGCACAGACCTCAGGTCATCCGGGCAATCTTTCCACTGAGGAAACCTTATATTCACAGCAGATCATTATTCGATACCTTCCCTTGCATCCAGGGTTTTAACTAGTGCTTTCCAAATGGAGGTCTTATGTATTATCAATTCGCCCCCAGGTGTCTTTCAGGCTAACCCGAATAATCGAGTTAAGTCTGTTCAGGTCTTATCTTAAGGGACAGTCTCAAGTCATATTGGTTGTACAAATTAACCGTAGGCAAATGGCAATCACCATAGTACAATTTCATAAGCAGCATGTCTGCGGCGGCAACATTTTGCACCACAGGCCACGTTTCCTACGCCAACCTCGGACCATAAACGGTGACAGTCAACCGGAGTTAAAAACGTTAGTCTGACTTAGCCTGTGGTTTAAATGAGGAGATTAGGCTGAAATCAGTATCATGTAACGGTTGATTATCAGCAGAGTCAATGCTCAAAATGTTAACAGCCCAACCAGCTCAGTTGTCACAGTAGGCTAAGAAGTAGAGATTATAAAGACCGTTTACATTTGCAATCGATTCTCCCAAACGTAAAGAACCTTATGATGGGATTCACTAAGATTTTATAAGCCGTGTCCATTTACGTAAGGTTATTTTTACATTGCAACGCAAACATTATTGGTATCATTTCTAGAAAATTGCGAATTTCATCTGTTTTAGTGAATTCTCTTGACGAAATCCAGGTGTAATGCAGGTTTAGTCTTTCTTGCTAATTTGAATTACAATTAACTGTTTTGCTTAATGCTGGTGGGCCCTTTCGTTTGTAAATCTTTCGTAAACATTAGACATTTTTCTCCATAGGCCTCGATGTTTACCTCACCTTTTTGGCTTACTGTCATAATAGAGCTGTGCAACGCTCCGCGATTCCAAAAGCTGTGTTTGGACTGCCTTGCCCGTTTGTTTTTGATATTATTGGAGACGAGACCATGAAGATTTTGGCGGCTTTAAATTTCTTCAGATTTGGAATTACGCCACTCAGTAAAGCTTACTTTGTTTTGAACGAATTGACGCACAATGATCTTGCAAAATGTTTCCAGTTTGGTGCTAATTACATCGATTAAAAATTTATATTTATGTTGTTTGCCACGCGATCAGATTTGAACGAAGTGGCGAAAGTCGATATGGGGAAATGAATTCTATCGACTAATCACTTCTGTTATTTTCCTCAATAGACCTTTCTTGTGGTGAGGTTTTCAGCGAAAAGCCCCAGAAATCGGCCAACCCAATAAACAAAGTGTTGCTTAAATGAGTTTCCTTCGAGAAGGCAAAATAACCTGTCAGCATGGTCTCCTTTTATTTTGTTACTAACATGTGCTAGCCCATGAGTTACGCCTATTTGATATTTCTTCCCACCATCCGAAAGTCTGAGGTCACTGTTGATTAACACAGCTTCCTATTTTTGGTAACGTTTTACATTTCCCCTGAGTATGCTTGCTTTATCAACCGAAGGTGAGCTAGCCTTGAATATTTCAGCTATTATGGGCAATGTTTTTGCATTAGTCTCGTTCAAATCGTCTATTTCCTGTAATGGGAGTAAAATTCATCAAACACAACCCGCTGGATCCGAAATAGGTTACCTAAGCACGAAAGCATGCATATGCCCTCTGAATCAAGTTTGTATCTTCAGCAGTGTTTAGTTCAGCTGTTCGTTGGAGAGCTCATGGAAGAATCGCAACTGTGAATCCCTCGTAATTTTTTGTTCCCTGAAAACATCCAACCTTAGGAACGATGGCAGAATCAAAGTCGATTAAAAAGTAAATGTGGTCGACGTCTGGGACAGTTGACGATCATTCCTCGAAAGAATGTCGTCGGTTTTGGGTTTGCTTCCGCTGATTAGGTAGGGTTTCCTGGTGCTTTCCTGTCCATTAACGTTTACATTTGCGCATTCTGGATCTGTGCATTATGCAGGATGAAAACACGGCTTGCCAATTCGGAGGAATTTCTCGCAAATACCTCCGAGTGAGCAATATTGACGATTAGCAATGAGGACATAATCGGTCGTAGGCAGCCGATGGAATTGCCTCTAATCATTCAGATGCCACTAGCAGTTAAACATTTAATATTCCTGAAACCTGATACTGGCCTCCCGGAAAATATTAATTTTCCAAAAATGAAAATGCCACGATTATAGAAACTCGCGCATTGCGTTTTTTACCTATCACTCTTTCGGTTATATTTAGTGATTTCATGATTTCTCCAAGGCCAAACATGGAACGCGGATCTATATACGAAAATGTTATTCACATGCGATTCAAACCCGTTCCATTGACAGTTATATTTGGGCTTTTCGGGGAAAAAAGGCCTTGATAATGCAGAAAGGGTCAATTCCAGATGTCTCAATGGATTTTTAAATGTGTTAGTATTTGCTAGGATTGTTGGTTTTCTTGGGTTTAAATTGCTGAGATTGGCGTTTGGATCGCACATTTTCTTCCTATGGAAACGAAAGTTATTTGATGCATATGTGAACATTCTCTCTTAGTACTTCTGACCTTAACTAACTGACTGGTGAGGTTGTTAGAATGGATGAAAAATAAAACGAGGCATCCTATGCCCGTGATCTGTCTCCAGTACGCATTCAACCAGTGGAAATAAGTAGTGGCACATGGATGGACAAAACAAGTACTGGCATTCGAAGGCTCTCCCAGAAGGCCATGCGAGTCTGCTTGGACTGCATCGATTTCCAGGTTACACTTTTTCTCATCTACTGTCCTTTCTCAGCCCGAATTCTCAGGTCATCTGACTATCACTTTTGCAAAGCAGTTTCTTTTTTTCATCCCCCTCGTACACCCTTGTGGATCGGTAGGTGTCCATGTTCACGAAAAACTGGCCTTATATGAACTTCATCAAAACGACTCGTTATAAATAGACAGTCTTTGCGTGGTTGTGTTTGTGTTTACGTTTGTTTGTAGGTTTGTGTTGTTGTGTACATTTGTCTGATGGTTCACCCTTACTTTGGCAAGGGAGCAGATGTACGAAGGCATGAGCAGTCGGAATGAAATCAAAAAACTGACTGCAATTGTTATATAAACAGCAAATGATTTTGACAGGCCATAAAAAATGTCAGTTGAAAGTTTGCCGGAAAAGTTTGCAAACTAGCGGGAAAATTCTCAGACATTAGTCCGCGGGATGAGAAAAAAATGGAGCAGACTTTGGCAAAACTCAAGTTGCGTTGTTTTCCAAAGTGTTACCAAGATACTGATGTGTGCTATAAATGTCTTACTGATAATTAATACTGGTCCGTTCCGTGCTTTGTTTTGGGAATACTGCTCCCCTCAGGTGACAGCGTCTTTATTAACTTCATTTTGGTATCCTCTTTTACTGTTCGGACAATGTACCGAAAACAATGTGCTTAAAGTGTTGACAACCCACTCAGCGTAAAATGCAAGAACAAGAAAACACTAATCAAATGAGATGCGCTTTGAAACTGTTTGACGAACATATTTTGTACAACTAAGTTTTTGATCCTGTCCATAGAGATCGGTTAAGTAAGTAGTATCTGAGTGTCAGTATCAAATGTTTCACGGTTCAATAATCCATCCCCTGACAGCTGGATTTCACCGAGGAAATATCATGCCACCAAAATCTATACACGCGAGGAAATGTGATGATTAAAACATGATAAATTTTTTTCTGTCAACCTCCAGAAAATGTGGAATCAACGTCTAGGTACTTGCATCATGAGTTTAGAGAGCCGTTGGTGAAATCGAGCCAAACTAGTGTAGCATGACCGAATGCTTTCCGGGCCGCGGTTACATTAGTTGAACAGTTATTTTGTTCTTCTCGGGAACCCTTAGAATTTTGCTTTAGCTTAGCTTTATCAGTTTTTGAGGATAAAGGCTAACAACCATCAGTAGCGAAGCAATCTACTGATGAAAATTTTGAAACAGCATTCTATCAGGAGTCCTGCTTTCGGTCCACTGAGTTTCTCGAAATTACGGTCTTCTTTCAGTTGTGAAGTTTAAAGCCAAGGTAAAGATAAGGACAAAGAGTGAATAATTTGTGCATTAATTGTCGAAAGCCGACCTAAAGTTCCCGCCAATGCATCGCTTTTAATGAATGTTCCACTAGGAAGTCGATAGACCTAGTGCTTGATATTTCTCTTCCTCTGAAAAGTTCAAATCTTTAATTTTCTACCGAATCCACGACATTAGTCAAACAAATTTCATCCACCATATTTTGCCACTTCCTGATTACTTGATTTGGATATAATGGCTTGTTTGTACGTGTTTTCCGTTTGCGTTCACAAATATTCACCACAGTGTACTAGGCACAATTGGGCGGAAAATAATTTGCGCCTACGCGGCTCAGAGTCAGCTATTTATGAACTAAGCTAAACTCATTCCCTTGTGAGCGAAAACTGTGAGCGACTAAGTGAATGAAATGCAACCGAAGTGGGCATATTTTCACGCTGGGTTAAGAAAAGAGGGAGAAAAACCTGGTTAAATGGTCCACAGGTATAGACAGCGGATATCTGTTGCCTTTGCCTGAAAGGGGAAAAAATTACCATCTCCACTTGAACACATTCAATTTTGCCCACATTTCGCCCAACATAACGGCTGCCCACACAAATGGATCTATTCGCACTCAGTATTAACACGTGCTGTTTGTGTGTGTGTGTGTGTGTGTAGATGATTCCTATTTATTACCCGTTCAATGTAGTACAAAAGAAAACCACATTAGTAGGTGTGTGCAATTTCGCATTGGGGTTATGGGTGAACTCGAAACAGCAGTAAACGGAAGTTTTATTGAAATTTTCCTAAGATCTGGATCGATCTGACATTTTCGGTAGGTTACTGAGTAGTAAGGCATACATAAACATTTTATGTCAGAATATTCTGGCGGAGAAAGCGAAGAAAGGTTCTTGTGAATTTCAGTTGGTAATTTTTAATCAAATCCGTGATAGTAATCACTAATTGCCAACACGCGGGATTTTGTCTAGGGTTGTCCGGGGTGTAATTTGGATTGTTTTTCATTGTAATTTTGCCAGTAGCGGGTGCAACAAGATAACAGCTTGTTAGCAACAGAAATATAACTTCAAAGCAATTTGCTCAATCGGACATTGGATACGGCTTGATAGGGAACATAAACAAGAGTCAATTTTATTTCTGCCGGACGAAAGAGGATTCAAATGTTTTCTTATCGGGAATAGAATGTATTACCTCTCGTACATATATATATATATATATATAACGCGGACTTTTCGATTGAGAATGCCATTCTCCAAAAATTTTGTTCTGAAGGTTCAGCATCAGGCACAGTTTTTAAAGTACATTCCGAAATTTCGCGCGTTATCTAGATGTACGTTGCACGAAAAGACACCTTTCAACCCAAATTTATGTCATTTTGTCAAGTGGTTTTCAGTGTACACTCAACAAGAAAACCCAACTAAAGTCACATAGTTCCAGTCCACGGGAACATAAACAGCCATATGTTCTCACGAAGATCAATTAAATCTGAACGTTTCATGGCTTTCCTGTGCCAAGCGTATCTATTTTGTCAAGCAATTTCGCTCTTCAATTTCCGGAGAAGAATTAAGCAGATGACACACGAGTAAATTGAAACTTAGTGAAATATTTCACGTTCGATGAACTGTTGATCTGTCTTCCACAGAATGACTTGTGGCTGATTCTGTACTCCGAAAACTGTTTTCACCAGTTCTAAGCTGAGGCTTAGATACCATTGAATAAGTGACGAAATATGTTTGCATCACGCGATTGTATTTCCGCATGTTTCTTGAATTTGCTTAGTAGTTTGCTGCACTTCCTCATCTTCCGAATGTTGTCTAGCTGCGCCATGCATGATTATTTACATGCTCTTGTCCCATCGAGTATTTCCTAGGCGCAGAGGAGCAATATTCTACCCAGCGATATAACTCGTATTGGTGTTTTGTTCACGTTGACATTTTATTTCCAACTTTATATTTGCGAGCAAAGATTGTTGATTCTAACAACTTGATTATGACTACTCGATTGATGTTCTCATTATATGAACGCCGATTTGTGACGTTTGTTCACGTATTGCACATCGCATTTGTGGTCTTTGTTGATCCAAACGTGTGCCAAACAAACGGGGGCTAATAAACTAATAGGCCTAGAGTTCAGGTATCACCTTTAGTTGATTTTTGCATTCACTTTAGAATGTTCGCCAAAAGTTATTCCTCATGCTGAAGGTCATTCCATGCCAATTATAAGCAATTTAATTATTCTGATTATTTCATGTTGGTTCTTGTTATTTGTTGTTTATTTGGTTGATTAAGCTCCAGAAAGGAACCAGAAAAAGGTCAGATATTTTCAAACTTTGACCAAAACAGACACTCCAAATATTCGCCAAATTACTGGTCTCGAGGAGCAACCAGCTTCGTATTTTCAGTATACTAATCAACAGAAAATTGCCCTTGCGGTATTATTCACTTCCTCCGTTGTTCTCACCATTCTGATTTGGCTGAAATACCGATCCCAAAAACCAAACAAATCCCGTCCTGTCAGCTCCACGGAGAGTTCTCGTAAAGCAAGCTGGGTTCAGATTTCCAGCTTCTACAATAAAGCAAATCACCCTGCACGTGCGGCATTTAAACAGCCTCCTACGTGTCTTGCAAGTTTGAAGAGAAATCCGCTCGTCAACCCAAACCGCCATTCGAAATCAAATTCAATGATGATGACGATGGTGAATGCTTGTGTCAGTCGTCCGGCACGACTTCATTCACTC
This sequence comes from Fasciolopsis buskii, assembly GCA_008360955.1. Classification (NCBI taxonomy): domain Eukaryota; kingdom Metazoa; phylum Platyhelminthes; class Trematoda; order Plagiorchiida; family Fasciolidae; genus Fasciolopsis; species Fasciolopsis buskii. The sequence goes on from LUCM01009345.1 coordinate 18,606, forward strand.
ACCAACAGTTGCTCGAGTTTGAGCGCAGCTCCAAAGGTTCATTTCTTTGTCTCGTCACCACCAGTTGGTATTGGTGTTCCACAGCCTATTCAACCTGCAGGACCAGTTCAGTCTGAATTAGTCTCCTCGTCCACATCGCGGATACAAACAGAAACGGATAAACAGAGCATAACAACCAGTGATTTGCTGCAGTCCTCTGCTGCAAAAGTGGGCCCACCTGTAGGCACAACGCACAAGAGTAAAGCTGACCCATCCAGTAACAACAGTCCAAAAGATGTTAAAACGTACAACGTCACAGGCCCTGTTTTGATGCGACACAATGCCGTAGATATAGACGAATCTTTACCAATGCGTCCAAAATCAGTACATCCAACTGCAAGATTTTCATTGCAAGAAGACTATGCGTCACGTTCAACCGGTGCTAGAGCCCACAGAATAAGTGGTGCAGATGGTGCGAAAGCTTTGTTTAGCAGGCACAGCATGGGTGAGACTGAAGGCGTGTGGACACAACTGGATTCCAGCGTGTGCGTAAAAAGTCGCATTTCATTTTCCGTCCTATATGTATGTACTACTGAGCTACTGAAGGTGACAATCAATCGGCTGAATGGTGTTCACCTGATTACCAGTTCCGGTAATCTGTTACCAAGCCAAACGGAAACGGCCTTTGTGGTTTCGGTTCGACTGAGTCTGCGCAACTCTCCAGATTCGAACATGGACGAAACACGACCTAACGGATTACAGTTCACGCACTCCGTTGCGGCCACCTTGAATCCCGTCTTCGATCAGTCATTCACATTTAAACTTTCACTTAAGGAAATTGAAGGATGTGGTTTGCTATTCACCGTTTATCGAATCACCTTAAAACCACGGTCCAGTGAGGATTTTGTCCAACAAAGACGAGCTTCTCAAACATGTTTAACTGGCCAAACAATTCAGCGCCAACGATTCCAGGATCGGATTCGGAAGGGTGAAACAGTCTGCCTTGGTTCGGCCTACTACTCTTTGCGTCGGGCGGATCTGCTCAATCGACCTGAAACTTTGCAAGAAATATGGCGAGATATCCATCGTCACTTGGGTTTAGATGAGGAAGATGATATCAATTTGAAACCAAATCCCGTGAAACGGACATCAAGTGTTACCACGTGGGATCACGTTCGTGTACCACGTGGAAAACCGGTCTGGGTGAGTTGGGATGTTATGTTTAAAACTGATCCTCAAATTTTTTCGGATGCACGTAATAATGCGCCAGTGACGGCTAAAGGGAAACTGCAATGAAATGAAATTATAAGAGTATTTGGGTTGAGAGGGCGATTCCATACATGCCGTAATACGTCATCCACGAATTGATTTGTCCCAGTAGTATATTCGCAGTCCCAGCAGCAGTTGGACATCCTTTAGGCAATTTGATTCTTGTGCTTTGCCCACCACCGTAGCAGAACCCTGGGAAGAGTGCCGAAATATTTTCCATGTGGAGGAATCATCTACTGTAGAGCGTAAGTTACGTTGCTAAATCCCGCTCGTAGTAGAGGCACCGTGTTTATCTTGTCATCTTTGTCAGCAGCTCGCTCTACAGATATTCAGTACATACACCGTGATAAAATGGATTGCTAGCGGATTAACAGCCAGTCATACAGCACAATATCCAATGGAAATTTTAGCAAAGCACAGAAAAGATACATGTGATTGCGGGTTAGTTTCCTGAGATGTACATAAACCTGATGATTGTTGTCAGACTTAAATTGGCTGTTTTATTCACGTTCTTATCATGCCTTATTCATTTTGGTCCTAATCAACTGAATGTAGCTTCAAAAAGGAATACAAAAAGGTTGGATGCACCAGGACTAGACTGAATTCTCAAATAATGGATGTTTTTACGGTGTTCACCGGTAATGTTTGCAGTGGAAACGTTCTCGGCTGAAGATTTCATTTGACTGGCTTTCGCTTAGCCTGGCTAACTTATTTTGAATAGTTTTCCTATAGTGCTATCCCTAAGAAGATGACCAAAGTTAACAGAAAAGTTGAAAATTTAGGTTGCTAATATTGGTACTGATGTTTTCTTTTTCTATAACAGTGTGCAACAACAGTGCCCAAAATCCTAGACAAGGGAAGCCGGAAAATAATTCAGTGCCGGAAACAGATACGGCAGCGAGACTTTTCATACTTTTCACTTTATTCGTCATACTGGTTCAATTATAGACCTCCATTTACTTGCTTGAAATGGGAAGTGCATGGTATGTCACTAATGCTAGACGACATACGGTCTGATAATTAAACTAGGGAATTTACTGACAACCATTTTAGCCGGACTGACGAATGGCATGTCCGACATGTGTTCACCACGCTGTCCATATAATCATATGCACGATGAAATAGTAAATCTTTCTCAATTTTTCCAATCGCGGCAGTCTTTTGGTCAAAACGCAGTGATTTATTTTGTCAGACTGAAAACAGACTAATCAAAAGTTATGTGACCGTACCGAACAGTTAATTGGGTGTGGACGGTTCACTTGCGGATACTCAGATCGTCTATTAGGCGTAATTTATTCTCTTTGGTTTTCACTTATCCAGGATAAAGTATAAGGCTATTAAAATTTAAAAAAAGCTCAGTAAGAATTGACCTATAGGGCTTTTGGTTCCAAGCCAGTTAGCTACTTGCTGGCTGAAGGATAAATTATGGGTCACTATATTGACTAGGGTCAATTTTCTTGGATCTGAGTGGACGGTACTCACCATAATTAACGCAAAAACCGCTGTTCTGCGCTGAAATAGCAAAATCCATCACCGACTCACGTACTTTGAGTAGAGACACATAATTCAGTAGCAACTAAGGTTATGTAAATCCCCGTATGAGTTTGTGCGATTGCTTATATTAAGGAGGGGATGCCGAGTTAGATGAGACTGCTGTTGTTCTTTGAAGTCAGAATGATACAGACAGTTTGGGATATGAATATGTACCACGGATTAGGAATAAGTCAGTTTCAGCAGTGTCTTTATAAAGATTGCGCAACCAACTGGTGATTCCGGAATCCTCTCTGCTGCCACAAATTGCCATTCTTCATCGGATGCCCAGTGCCTGGTGATAGTTAGCTCTGACCTCGCCAGAATAAATGGCTATCATTTCTACACTTACCAAGATTCTTAAGAGTGACATACTCGGGATAGGGATAAAACGATTGGTTCACTAGAGATAATCGACAACTGTAACTGCTTCATGGGAGGAAATCGAGCCATTTCAACTGGTATTTTGTCCTACTCAGTGGATATTCCATTATGCTGCAAGAAGCTAGCGAGAACTCACTAGTCAGTGCTGCTGGCATCATCGTTCAGTTACGCAGTCTTTGCACGAACATTGCAAAAAGAGAGACTACTCTCCATTTTTTATGAAAGACTCTATCTTCAACTGTTCATACTAACCACATTTAAAACAGGTGCCATTTTTCCAGCAAATAACCACTATGCGCTTTTGCGCCAATAAGATATAATAGGACAATAATTTACTGGGAAACACCGTCAGCGCAATTAATTGTTCTGATCCTGAACGGAGCTTATCTTGCTCAGTGTAAGCAAAGCCAACATTCGGGTCCTTTTCCGTTCATTTATTATTCTCTGTATCCACGACGGATACGTCGCTTGATTCGTTACTCAGTTCGTAGCCACGTAGTCCTGTTCCATCTTCGCTTCTTCCAGATTACTTAAACCTCACAATCTTTTGTGTACTCGGGTGTGCAACCATGAACCGAAAGTTGTTTTTTCTGTGTGGTACAACATTTATTTGATGATTCCGGTCACTAAGTGATTCCGTTTACTTTATATTCTCGAACATCGTTTGTCATTACTTGTCTCCTTATTATGCAACAACTAAACGTGTGAATCACAAAGAGTTAAACGACGTGACAGGATTTAAAGACTACTTGGTTCATCCGGATGTGTGAATAACAAACTCTGGATGATGAGTAAATAAGCACAAACACAAACGTGAAGTTTGCCTACGATGTTGCTTTTCAGGGTACAATGGAATGAGGCAGCCACAGGATAACTCATTACGTCAAAAGAAGACTAAAAAATCAATCAGCTCTTTGCCCGTCAAACACGTTATTTTGTGATTCGTTGAGTAAGCCAGGTGAATCAAAAGAATTTATCCGGCAACCCTGGTTCCTTTCTGTCCCTGCTACAATATGACAGTGCGCGCCGGACGGAGACGCAGCTGGAAGCAAGGTTAAGGACAACGACCGAAGAAGAACACAAAGTTTAATCGACCAAAACAACCGAGTTTACCAAGCAAAGCAATAGCAAAGCTAGTATTTGAAGCGGCTTTGGGTTTGTGAAAACCACTTAGTTTCATAGTCCACATAACTCGTTTATTAAGTCAAGAATGAATGTGCACCAAGTACTGAACCGACATAACATGAACATTGCATGTGAATTAGAATTAATAACATTTTACTACTTCCGGTAAACCATTTCGTTTTTGAAGATATATGTTCGGGATTAATGCTAAGGTGCGCGGAATGGAGCGTCTTCGGGTAGCCCATCAGTTACATCTAAACGAGGACCAGATACAAATGTGATTGCACTGTCGAATTCATTTGCGAATGAACAGAATGACATTTTAACATTTTGTGAAGCATTCTTGGATAGCCTTTATAGAATCACACTGCAACGTTGGTTATGTCATCCTGTTAAATAAATGAATGAATGTGTTAGATTTTAATATTCGAGTGGTAAATACGTTAGCCTACGAAATTGGTGAAAATAAAGGTGCCCTTACATGAAACAGATGCCTCTGGAAATCAGGGCTGCAAGCAGAAAGGTATCCCAGAAAACTCCTTGGATAAATGAGAGCTTTGACAAATGTTTGACTTCAAATTTTGTGGAAAACTGATACAAAGCAGAAGTGTTATTCTGATATTTCTGATGTCTACGATAATCCGTAATAGATTGGATCTATCGACAAGGTGGGGTACACTGTTAAGTTTGGCGAAGCAACACCTGAACAATGGGCCTTTATGGTTGATTGATGGGAGGTCACAGAGCTTGAGGAATACCGGTGTAACAAGTGTTAAACGCGAAAGCCGGATAGAAAACTGATGGATCGGGGTCCTTAAATTCTCTCAGGTGTTGTTGCAGTATCATATACACGCCTTGAGGGAGCGTGAGATGCACGGCAAAGGATCACACTAGGTTGTTGGCGGTTTGGATAGGGAAATGCCTAGCATCACCTTAGTCATCATGTGCATTCTTTTTAGCTAACTGACGATTAAACGTGTTGCAAAAATTGCACAGAATACCTCAGCCATGGTATGCTGCTTTGGAGTTCTTCCATCAAGACCATGTGCTTTATCACGGTGGACGTACGATGAATTCTTGTTCTTTTCAGTACACAAAATACTTGTCTTCTTGATTCCTGGTGAAGTTAGCGCCAAACGACCGAAGTAGATTTTAAATCACATTTGTCCGCAAAAATCAATCGAGTGCTTTAAGGTCTTCTGGTATTTTCGCACTATCTCCACATAATTGCTTCAGAACATTCAAAAATTCAGAACTGTCCGCGTTTATTGTCTGCTTGGAGGAATAAACGACACGAAATTTGTTTCTATTGATTTTCACGGCCAATCGATATTCAACTCATTTGTAGATTGCCAATTTTTAAGAAGCCTTTACTTTGGCCGACTATTCCCCGTGCGCCGACTTCCGCAGATTATACGATCCCTCATGGGATTTGGGATCAAATCACTATGACAAACCACTACATATTGCTGACTTTTCCCTAAAATGCGGAAACGCTTCAAGTTCCATATTGATTCAGCAAACCAGAACTGACCATATCTTAACTTCTAAATTAGTTTTCTATGCTATTCGTGCTGCAGTCAGGATCCCGTAATAAAGTCAGCATATTTTGATGACAAGTTATTTATAAGGGCATTTTTTACATGTTGCTTTTGTTTGCATTCTAAATAAAAATAAAGCAGTGCAGTGCACTTAAAAGGAGTAGTTTCACGCATGCATCTACCCTGGAACCATAAGCAAACCAAGTGCTCCCGAACTACGGTCATAACTTACGACCAGATGAACCGACTTTGCCCAGCTTTAAAAATTTTCGACTAGATCGGCGACTTTAGAAACGTTACAAATAACACCAGAATCAAATTTGAAAGGTATAGATCTGTGACAGAAGAACAGCTTGCTACAGATGACGAGGGTTATATTTAGCAATCCAAAATCTGTGTAATTCCAACCCGTTCAACGTGCGTTTGTTCCCTAACTAAGTTAACTTTTGTAGCAGGATTTAACATAAACCCGGGTTGCCCAAGCAAGACTAATATCTTATGAGTTAGTCTAATAAATAAATAGACATGAAAATCATCGAATTTCGGAAAATTAACAATACAGTTTAGTTACATTTAATGCTTTAATCAAAAGCAGAACCTTTTAACCACGTAGATCTTGTCGCATGGTCGAGAGACATATTAAATGTAAAAATGTTTCCGAAAACCGTTGTCGCAAAGAAACGCATTTAATGTATGCAGCTAGAAGAACAGGTTAGAATCTGTTTTGTTGATGAATAGGAGAACAAACCGAATATACTGTCAGTGCAAAGCTTGGTGTAGGTATACCGCACGTGATTTAACATTCCATGTGTTCAAAAGAACCTGCTGCTCACATTCTTGCACGGTGTTAGGGTCACGATGATACATAAGAATACAAGGCACGCTTATAGCACAGACATGCCAAAACGAGTTAGAAAAAACGACGCTTCGAAAATCCCGTTTGTCTGTGATCTCGAGATGTAGAAATTAAACTAGTTTCGTAGAAATTTAACTGAGAAGAGAGGCTACCATGTTTGAATGCAAATAAGGAACAATATTTGGAAAACGTGAACAATGAGAGAATTTATACTGAAGTTAAGATCTGATAGAGAGACAATACGCAGATAGAAGATGGAGAATTCTCATCTAAAACCGTGATAAGTTTGCAAAATTCCTGTGTGAATGCTGCAAATTTAAGAGTTGAGAACATCGAGCAGGCTGGACGAATAATATTGAAAAAAACAATGCAATAATTTTACGCTGACGGCAAAATCGAACTGGAAGCCAAAGGATAGTCGCGTAAAAATCGAAGGTAGTAAGGAAAAAAGAAAATGGACAGTTAATTTTCATAAAAATGCATGACTTTTAAAAACCGAAAATTGTGCAATCCATTCTCAAATTTTCCATTCACTGGCAGTATCAGTATTTGTGTTCAGTTAATGAATAATATGTTTAGACTTCAATTTGACAATTCGTTGTCAGCAGCGGTGAAAATGTTCCTAGGAAAAATGAGACCACATTCTGCAAGGCAACAGTCAATAATTTAGAAGCCAGTAATCTGCGCACAAATATTTTATCGAAAATTCAATTTGACAGTTGATCATGGACATGTCCAGTATGTATGATTATAGGTGATTCAATTTTGCATATATAAAGGTTTCAACGCAAAAACCAAACACTATTTTGTAAGAGTATAATTTACGTCCATTTTAGCAAGCTCCAAGAACAACCTAAAGTTACGATTGACCTAGTGGACTGAAAAACAGCTGCTTTCAGTTAATTTGACACCTTTTATAAACAAAACTCGAGATATTACTCGAATTGGAATACTGTATGGTGTTGCTTAGACAAAACTACCTGCCTTGGGCATAGTAAATGAATGTCGACGGCAGTTATCAAACTAAATGAGCTGAGAGTCATTGTGTCCCGAAGTTCGAGAATTTTGTTACGCAAAATTTGAATGGAATACGTTTTACTAAACCAAATAACAACTAAAATAAGCCATAGATAAACAGAATAAACTCATAACCAATGCAGTTTAGGCTAAATAAGACGTATGCAATCAGTTAAAGTATACGTTTAGAGCAATAATCATTGCTCGGTTGGTTTGTATCGTCTGGACGATTCAAAGACTTTATGTGATCGACGAGATTTTAAGATGAATCACACACAAATTAGTAAACAACATTGCTGAGATTTATTCAGTTGGTAGCTAAACAAGTATTTCCCAATCCATAAGCAATTGTGGATGTTTGTCGAGGTTATATTTTGTTACGCTTTTCACGAGTGCATACCAAAGCAAGTGAGCATTAAATTACTCGAAGCTAAAGCTAATTTTGACGTATAAGTAATCGGACTAGTTGAACTTTATTCAAATAATAATGCAGTAAATGATCTCCTAGTTTCAGTCTTTCACCATTCGAGGAAAATAAGTGATCTAGTTTGCAATTACGTTATTCAAATTTTAACCGCCATTTAATAATACCAGTGTTCAGAGAATAACTCATTTCCCACACCTCGTGACTCGAACCTGAAGACAAGTAGTCGTGTATTTTCTGTGCTCGTGGGAGTGCGCATGGTCTTCTTCATATGCGCAGCCAGATTGAGTATATTGCTGATGTATCTCTGGGATTATCAATAGAGAATTTTGAATGGCGAAGGGAATCAATTGTTACCAAATAGTGAATGGACCAAATTCGGATATAAATATGGTTAGCTTCCAAAATTCATAACGGACAGTATCATGAAATAAGACGATGTTACATTTGTAACTATAAGTTTATTACTGTACAATCAAAGTGATCTAGTACCCCTCTGTATATGCATATTGATTGGTTTCATAGTATTATTCTGATGACAATACGTATCGACCGTCACGAACAGCGATGTTAATTTCTGAATCATCCTCGTTGGTGCTGAAATTCCTTCGCTAATTTATCATCGGACAAACGAATCGTGCAGCATCCCACGGAGGGAAATCTACTCAGTTGTGACTCATCGGCCATTAAGTTTGGCACCAAAGGGTCCAATGCAATGCGTGTGAGAATTTCACAAGCCCATTGGGCCAATGGATCGTTCTTGCCAAAAGAGGCTCTCCAAATTAAATAATTCACTAGTTGGTTATCAAGAATAAACAGTTCAACCTTAAAAACCAACAACTGAGGTCACGCTGCCGAAAATAGGTGGTCATATAGTGAAAAATGAAAGTCAAGTACTATATACAAATATGTACGAAAATCGACAGACTGAAATTTGGATACATATTTTGAAGTGCTGTATCAATGATGGTGATCTTTATCAAGTGGGTTTGGTGTGCAAAACTTACTTTTTCACAGCACAGACACGAGGGTCGTTGGTGTAACGAACCAATCTAACTAAAGATTTATTCGCTTCTATTAACATGAGTGAACAAACATTGGTACTGAATAAAATGGGTAGATATTTTTCAAATATCATGAGTCTGAGGTAAAGAGAATGCTGATGTTTTGCATTTTTAATACTCTCCTCGAACTATTTGATTTGACCTGGTAGTTGTGTTCGATATCAAGGAGACATTTATTTGATTGTCTAATCGTGCAAGTGGCAGATCCGGAGGGGGAACGTTTAGCAACCAATCCCAAGAACAATTGCCAACAACGAATGGTAAAACACCGAAACTAGGAGATCATTTACTGCATTATTGTTTGAATAAAGTTCAAATAGTCCGATTACTTATACGTCAAAATTAGCTTTAGCTTCGAGTAATTTAATGCTCACTTGCTTTGGTATGCACTCGTGAAAAGCGCAACAAAATATAACCTCGACAAACATCCACAATTGCTTATGGATTGGGAAATACTTGTTTAGCTACCAACTGAATAAATCTCAGCAATGTTGTTTACTAATTTGCATGTGTGACTGTCAGTGAATGGAAAATTTGAGAATGGATTCCACAATTTAAAATGCAAAGATCATGCAATTTTGTGCTAATCAACTAACATTTTTATTCTTCTCTTTTAGCATCATTGCAGTTAACTGGATTTTTTCGCTGTGTAGTTTCAATGATTCCTCTATTTTTTCTCTTTCTTGATTATTCGCTCCCTTTTGTTATTTATCATCTCGTTGAGCTCTCGGATATTTCTGTCCCGCTGTCACTTGGAAGATCTTCGATTCCCTTCCAGCCTTGTCAGCATTTTTTTACGGGAATCCGTCAAACTTCCCTATTTCGCTCTGATTTTCACTAGATATTTTTATGCACAATGTTCTTGTTAACGTTCAATGCTTCCATTCCCCTGGAGTGCTAGCGCTTGATCGGCTGAACATTATTTATCCATTCCGGTGTTGATTTGATAGCAAATATCATCCCATTATTCCAAGTATGCCCGTGAGGCGACCAGGTTTATCCGGTACGAATGATAGTCTCAGAGCAGAATATTTTTGACCACTGACACTGCATCGACCCGTAGCTTTTAGTTTGATGTACTATCTGCATACATGGCTTCGCAACAAGATGACTCATTGCCACTCTCCCCATGGATTTACCCTTTGTTGCATAACAGCACTCGAGTTCATTACGAGCTGTGCACAGACCAACGGAGAAAACCACAATGGAAATTTCACTGCAATATGAAATCTCCTTGTCTCAGCTAAACATTTGTCTGATCAACGCACGGCACATTCGTCTTCACCAAAAAGACTGTGAGTTCCACACTGAAAATTCTGAATCAAATATTATTTTAGCTGAAACGTTAGTAATCCAGTTAAGTTTCTGGGCATGTTGACGTCACGACGGTTTTCTGTCAGAGAATTTTGTTCAGATGTAACATGTATTTCCTGCGAAGAAACAAAAAGGTATATTTTTAATTTGTATGAAAGAGTTCGATGTAGGTGATGAACCGACGACTTCAAACACCGAGTGACGCTCGATGATTTGATTCGGACGAGGCAGGGAAAATAGCAACCCAATTAGGTTGAAGTGATTCTCCCACTGTTTATCAGTTACCTGAAGCCAAACAAACGCCAGAACCGCTTTGTCTTTACATTTTAAGTACAGTTCTCCAAGGGCAGGTTCTCACCCTGAAGGCCAAGACTTTTTCAAGGTACTCAAAGTTTCTCAACGAAATTGCATGCGTAGCAATTGTAAACCAACTTAATAAGATCAATGTTGTCCCGAATGCATGGAATCCTGTCTGACACCAAATATAACTGCGAATATGCATTTCCAAATGTCACATAGAGTATTCGCGCTTCGTGCTTCGTCTGAATTCAAATTATGAGCTCTGGACAAGTAACCATATCAGATTAAGGAAATTGCAATTCCCGTTCCATTTTTTGCCAACTATGAAGTATTCTTCAAATTGATTGTTCTTTTTAGCTTGCATATTTGTCCGAACCGTGTTGTACAAGGGAGAGAAAATTTTGGCCACATCACGGAGTCCGCTGATAAAAACAGGACCAGCCCCAATAGATGAGACAAACCATCAGGAGCAAAACTCAGCCAAACCTGGTTGGAATTCTCGTCTGGTAGGATCCACGAATGTATTGGATCCGTTTCCTCGCGGCGAGCGCGTTCAGTTTCCGATTGATATAAATCGCCTGACTGAAAGCAATACCCTGGGATTGATACTATACTTGTGCTCCCGAGGAACCTTTGGTCAGAGCCATCTCATCGGTCAATGCTCAGTCGGCGCCTCTGGATTCACGGAAGGTGAAGGGACTCGCTTGTGGGAGCAATTGGTCAACTCAGTCTTATCCCTCAAAACGAATGATTCAGGTCAAACGAATACTCCTGTGTTCACCAGCTGGCAAACTGTTACTCCTCTGTCATCATTGGAGTCATGTTCTGGATCCTTAAGCTGATCGAAACCAGCGCTAACCTCCTAATTGTTCTTACTTAATTTATCTTGTGATAAACTAAACTGGTTGGCGATGTGATTTCCGAAATCCAGGCTAAACAGTTCCGTATTGAAAATGAGACGCTTATTGCATTCTGTAAATCCTATACCGTAGATATCTATTTGTACTGTCTCATAGTGAACGCTGCCAGACGCGGGTTGTAATACGAAATATGATGTTAGCGAATTCCTTAAGTTCCACGTTACAATGCTGTGATACTTAACCTTATAATGACATTCATTCACAAAATTTTCAAATTCTGTTTGTTGGACGAACAGACAATCAGTTCACAAAGACGACTTCAGTGATTTCGAGCACGAATGCCGTTTGTTTATTGTAATCAATAAATCTTGTGCAAATGGTGTTAAAATTTTGGTACATTCGATATTGACAAATTTGTTTGATTTGTCAACCTCCTAATGAAACACTTGGCTGGTTGTATTCCTTTTTGTTATTGTTGCCAACTCAGGCTGCCTCTTGCTGCCGTAAATGTCGTTCGTATTCGAAAAAGTTGGTGTTTGTCCATGTCAACGGAACACTTGGATATCATTGCACGGTTATCACTTGACCGACAAGCTATATAAAATCAAGTTCGGGAGGACGTGAAAACTGGAAGACTGCTTGGTCCACGTGGCTACCTTTGGGAGCTTAATTTATTCTTCCCTCCCGTGGTTTTCGCCACTGATCTCGGTTGCCAGAAAGTATTTGGGGTTGTTATTTAGAAAACTGTTTCCTGAATGGTCGATTTCAAAGGGCATTGATTTGTCCTGCCCCGAAAATTCCACGAAGGGGATTTTGAGTGGAGTGTCGTTAAAGCCGCATCTTAATTCTCTGATATCAAGTTTCGGAGAACCGTTGGCAACAAATGTGACCGACGGCTGGGTCCCCTGACCGTAATGAATTGGATGAATCCAAACGAGTTTCAAATTGCCAGCTTCCGGAACCATCAATGCGCCAAAATAATGCTTGTTTTTAAACCACAGGGGTATATTCTATCATTTGTGCAGGTTAAAAACAATGAACCAAAACACAAACGTCAACAGATTTTTCCCTTGTTAGACCTAAACTCATAACTTCGTGTCGGTTCACTTTGGCCACCTTGGTTTAAATTTTTGACGATCATTTCCACCACAGCTAATGCACATTATGGGTATCCGTTATAATGTTGAATCGTGGCTTTTAGACAGAAGAACGTCAAAAGATTTAGCCTACTGCACAAAAAGAGTTAGGATAGCTGCTCGAGCTTGTCGCTGTCACGTCGTTCCCGATGGTCATCAATCTGATTCCTCCAACCAGCGACTAAATTCCGCACTAACCATTCCTCAGTTGGGCGTTACCTAATTCTTGAAATCAACAGATTTTTTTGTCTCTCGCGGTTACTGATTTGAAAGATGAAACAAGAAAATGATGGTTTAAGAAAATATAGATCGAACGCAGCACAAATTTACACCTGATAGAAGCTTGAATAGCAACCGTGAACTAGTTATTGCAGCATAAATGCATTATTAATTTCTCTCTGGAGAAGCAGGTCTATAAGCAACGATGCAGAGACCAAAATCGATAACAGAACTACCGACAATGAAAAAGCATTAAGGCCAAGACATTCTGTTTTGATGTACGGTGCATCCGAGGGTGGAGAAAAATGATGTCAACCATTCGTTGGTGACGAATACCAATAAGGGAAATGATGCTGTTAGAATAATCTGAATACCCGTTTCGCTAGTGTGGTCATCATCAAGATAGGTCGTATAATTGGTTGTATCTTACTCTCTTTAACGACGGTACATCACTTTCAGAAACGGGAGCCGGCCAACACAAGGCTGCAAAATGAAGACATTGATCGCCGGCGAGAAGGTTATTACCCGTGACCGTCAGATTTAATCCTTTTGACGCTTAGTGTCTGTTCATCGTGGGATCTCTCGGCTTGTGAAATAGCGTTTCTTATTGGGTCAAATGTGCGCCATGTGGGACTAGCCAGGGGTGTGATAAAATCTGGTATTCCCAAACAGTATTTGTATCCTTTAGGCGGGCTGTAAATTCTACTGAACGGTATTGTTTTGGTTCGTATCGCATTGGGTAATGCTTGATCATTAGCTAAACCAATCCCAGAGCAAAGAGGGCCAAATTTTTATCTAGGATGGAATGAGTCCAACTTGTTTTCTAGTATCCCTCTTCGGCTTGACTCATTGGTTTGCTACCTGAAGACGAAATTATCAGGAAGGTAAAATTAATTAAACTTTGCAATTTTTCCAGGGTTTTGCCATGTGTCTTGGTTAAGTTGGAATTCTTGTTCTCTTGTCTGTACCTGAGTAGCCCAATCAAAGACCGATATGCTGAATTGCTCAGTTTTTCAGGACACAATTGGATGTTTTTTCTCAGGTCGCGGCCGATTTCCAATTCAATGTTTTACTCCCGGCAAACGTATATTATGATTCCCTCCAAGAACTGAATTCAGGTTAACCGCATGCGGAAAGTTAGGTACGGGCTGAATTCAGATGGTTCGCTTCATTTTAGGAGCACTCTGAATATGTTCGGTTGTTATGGAAAACTCTATGCACGTCTATGTTTCCTCCTTTGCCATTTTGGTGTGGGCATTAAAATGGAATCGCCAGACAAGTAGATGGAAAATTCCCGTGAATAACAGGCTACGAACTTGGCACTGTATTCTCACTTGAACGTTTACTGACGTTCGGATAAGGTGAATCCAGATGCAAAACACATTGATTTGTCAGAAGTTTTTCGCCAGTTAAGTAAAGCTGACTTTCAGATGAAAAACACCAGTTTTGAACTTATGTTTTGCGTTGTCAGCAGCAAGCTACCCTAAGGATGGACAAATGAAATTTCCCAGGAAGTGCACTACCGTTTTTGCTGTTTTTGCTGCTCGTCACACATGCTTAATCTAAAATTTCACAGGAGCGTGAAAGTATGCAGGTGGCTGAGAACAGATGTACCAGGTTGTGCATACTGGGAGAGCGGTAATAACCGTGACATCTGTCTTCCGTTTACGAGAATATTCTTTTCATCCTTTCGTATGAGAAACATGCCACTGACGTTGCAGATTCTTACTAGCATTCACCAATAGTTCTCCACTTATTTGTTACAAGCAAAGTGTGTTCCAGGCGATCCCAATACCCGCTACCTTCATCTGTGTTTTGAACTATTTTGCCTCAGATAGACAACACATTTTTGGATCAACATCCACACACTGCGTAAACATGGTCATTCAGAAAGTGATTCATTCACACTTTCGTGACTCAGACATTCTATTTTGCTGGTTTGGCCGCTAACTGTGAAAATCGTTACTCATACTGATAGTTGCATTGACCGAATGATGTAATAAAAAATGCTGAATAGAGCAAACGAGTTTCTGGTCGGCAATTACAAAATAATTGTGCGAATGATTTTGTTAGATTGACACCATTTGACTTTGTTGCGATCGCCGGTTTGCGTGAACAGTTTAAACTAAATGCGACAACAATCCAAAAATATTGCCCGATTTAGGTTTAAAAAGTGCTTAGGCTCACGTCTTTATTTGGAACGGGAAAAGCCTTATTTGCCTTTCATTTCATTCGAAATTACATTTTACGGGTGCACCTCAACCTAGAACCAATTCGAAGAAGACTATTAAATGATTAACAGTTCATTTTGTTTTTCATCTTTCGATCATTCCAGTAAGATGAACGACCAAGTCTGAGACGGGAAAACGGAAGCACACTACTTATATGTGGAAGTGTTTTGGCACTACTCTTTCAATACACGGCTCATCCAAAAGAACAAGTTTTCTTTTGGATCTGCTTGAACTAAATGAACGAAAGTCATCCGTTCTCTTCAGGATACATGATAGACAAATCTCACATCCTCAAAATATCAGGCACTTCATATCGTGATTTCGTCATCAGAACGGTGAACTCTGTTTTCAGAATTCGTTTTATTACCTGTCTTCAAAGCAAAAAACTGGCGTAACATTGCTAAACAGTTTTTCGCAACGTTTTAGGGATAAAACGCCCTGTATTTTATCCATATGACTGAAAGGAAAGCCAACTAATTAGAATAATTGCAATCCTGTTTATTAGTTTTAGTTCACTGACAATCAGAGCACGCTGACGAATTCATTATTTATTATTTAGAGGAAATTTCCGATTTCAACCCATGAGAATCCTCCGTCGTCCATGAATAGGATCAAGTGCAGATTTTCAGTAGAGTTGACCACTAATATTTTCCTCCCAACGAAATGGGCAAAAGCCATAGGGATCTTGGTAGAACTAAACTGCATTCAATTTTTCTATCATTGCGTTTCACAAATATTGTTGGCTTAATTTTGGGCCAGTCTGTCGAAAATTAAGTAACGTTTGTTTTTATAAAAACCCGTAACCATTAAATGTGTAAAACAAGTAGTGCATTTGCCTGAAGCAAACATCAACCGTACTTGCAGGAAGCATTGCGACAATGATGAGTTTGGGGAAATCGAATATCACCCGATAGCAAATTAACCTGCTGAACGAATGGGGAGAACAACTCCCGGCACTGATGTGCACGAAGTAAGACCGTCGCCTTTGAGATGTGGTTCATTGCTTAATTTGTTAAAATCTGCTAATCGTGAGTTACACTGAATCCCCTCGATAAGGACCTCCAAAGTGATGGTATTGCATTAACAGCCAGAACAACCCACGTCACATCAAACAAGAATATCTTCAAAAAAATAAGCATGTAATTCATTATGTTCTGATTCTTACCGTTTTGTTCATAGGAAATAAAACGCTGAAGTGCCTCAGTGGCAGACTGTGCTCTTTGATTATTCCGATTCTCTGATCCGTCTGTTCTAATTGATAGTTTATTAGATCAGTAAACTTTTAACTGTTCTCGTCAGTCGGTCTGTAACTTAATACCCTCTATTTAGTGCACTCTTTCAACTCTCCTGTAATTTTGGATCGTCGAACCATTAATTTGGATCGTGACGAGCTTCCTACAAACACTACTTCACACAAAATAACGATTTACTGACAAATATAGGTTTCTTGTCCACGACAGCTTGTCGGAAAAATTCACCCTAGGTTTCCACGCAACTCCATCCGTGCCTATGAATAAAGTTGCCCAGTAGTGTCCTTTTTATGAGCAACACTCTGCTCCTTGTTTTTCTCGCATTTGAGCTATAGTTCTGTCTGAGTTGCTAAAAAGTCAGTAATGTGACCTACATTACCCGCTTGAATTGTGATTCGCATTCAGGCACTACGGCAACACGATAATTCTTTCATTATTGCTCTTCTGGTTTTCTTATAACCTGAGTGAATAGGGTTACCGTTCATCACCTTGCAACGATCACCTGCAAGCCAGCTATTATCAACAAAAGTAACTGATATCATCCAACTTTCCAATAAGGACTAACAATGGGCTTGAACCATCGTTAATGACAGAAGGCCACCGCGCACTCTTACTCGAACACATGTTAATGAACGTCTAGAGTGATTGCAGTCATGATAAGAATATTCGACAGGAACGTTGGTGGCGTCCCATAGAATGAAAATTGAGATTTTTGGGTCTTAAAAGCAAAACCCTATCAACATAACCTTTG
The DNA here is from genome assembly GCA_008360955.1 of Fasciolopsis buskii. Taxonomy (NCBI): domain Eukaryota; kingdom Metazoa; phylum Platyhelminthes; class Trematoda; order Plagiorchiida; family Fasciolidae; genus Fasciolopsis; species Fasciolopsis buskii. The sequence goes on from LUCM01009345.1 coordinate 35,856, forward strand.
CGGTTTACATACTGTTAACCGAAATGCGCAGCGTGACTGCGAGAAAATTTAAACATTGCAAACATTTAACTTTGAGGTAGATTAATCCAGTACTGTGATCTAGCCTTTCAAGTCTACCGGGTTATCAGTTACCCACCAAATGTCATGTGATGTCAGTTTCGCGGAGGAAGTATGATCTCGTTGCCTGGAGTCAGTCTTCGAAAATAAAGGCTAGGAAGGTCTAAACCACGAAACCCAAACTAATCAGTAAATGACAGTTTTCGATGCTCCTGTAGTTTTAACAACCTGTAAGTTACAGGTGGCTCAAACTGGTAGTCTACGTGCATCTGCCTGATCCAATCAATCAGTCAAATTTTTTATTTTTTTGTCGCCGACTGGCAATCTTGAACAATCTTGTAACCACTACTTGACTCGAAGTAGATCGTACGATGGGGACGATGTTCAGGGACCGTGAGAAGAACGTATTCCAACCAGCTTAACATATTCCGATTTAGTGAGTGTTCTAAGAACCTGAAACTGGAAGCTAAAACTTGCGCCTAATCTATGGGCTTCTGATAACATGTTCCCATCCTATTCTACCAATAATATGTGGACAGTTAGAAGCCAAACTTGCCGTTCTTGAGAGTAGGCTACAAGAGATATTTGAATTCAAGACCACCAAGGCAACAAGCCTCCGCACAAGCCAAGTCTTCTGGAACCTGAATTTTTTTTACTTCCCATGTTCCCCAGGATTATACGAGTTTTGAATCAGGGGCGCTTGTAAAACCAAACATTTCATATTACGCATACTCGCCTAATAACAATGAAAGTTGTTTTGGGGAAAAACCTTGCCTCGGACAGGTTAAAGCAAATGCTTTTGATCAATTAGGGAAACAGTTTATTCTTTCAAGTAAAAAGTTGCTCTATGGACAAGGAGTAATCCGTTTGAAACTCTCATTTTCATATTTTGTTAACCTTTCATCTTTTTACCTTCCGTTAAGCATAAAGCAGTCACAATCATAAAAGTGAACTTTACTGATACGCAACGCATTCTTGGTGAAATTTTGGTAGCTGAATGTTACACCGAATGGTCGATATCTCCATCTTATCGTAGTCCAGTTTTTCTAATCTTAGCCACGTTTGTCTGGCCGTGCGAGCGGAACGATTATTAACCATAGCAACGGAATTCAGTTCACAATCCAGTGGTGACAGGTTCTGTGCCCTGGAATAAACAGCCCGCTACTGAGGTTATATCAGACCCACAAGTTTTGTTCAGACACTTACGAGGTAGAATACTGCCATTCAAAATGCGCATCAACTCGAATGGTGCACCTGCCTTGATAATATGTCGTTTTGTCGGAAATAAACAAAGAACCTATTCGATGTTCGGGAAATATTTCTAAAATTTTCATTATCCTTGTTGCTGAAAACCTGGCCAAGTATTTCTTCACCATTTGAATACAGGCTTATCGCCCTCTGTTTGCCTGAATCACCTTGTTGCCTATACCAGCTACAGTACTGGCAGTTTATACCACCATCGTTCGACTTCCTCTAACCCTGTTCAGTTCACTATGATCAAACAAAACAATTAAGTCACGGCATTTTTATAGTATGGGGACATTGATCTTCAAACACGAGATGCCAGAATTCTCCCACCTTCATCTGCCTGTCATGCGAGAACACGTTTCATAAATATCCTCGTTGATTCACTATCTCACTGTTTTGAAGAAGACGATGACAAGAACAACTTTAGCAATGGCAAAAGTAATATGGATAACCAGGAGTAAGGTGAGAGGCAAAACCCTGGATATGTGGGCATGAATGGATTACCTCAAGTCGTCCACTCGATTTGTGGTTATATCACATGACCTACTCGCCCAAAGCAATGAGAACGAAAACGGCACACGCGGTAGCATATAACCTGATTTCTTGACAGAGCTTTAACTAACGAGTTGTGCGTTAGTCGACAGCAGCCAGCGTGCATATACGCAAAGGGTGTCATAACATTAAGGCCAAATTGCGTGTGCTCGCGCTCGATAACCCAACAACCCCAAGGGGCTGAACTAAGAAACTAAGGAATTTTTCCGCGGATTTCAAATCAGACTTTTCTCTAAACTACTTCATTTTGATCTGAACTAGATCGTCATGCATCGCGGATACATACCTGCTTTGTGCAATATTATCGATAATGAAAGGATTGTGAGGAATACGAGTAGGGCTCCTCATAGACACTCGAGATTTCCAAAAGCGGTCTGGTCAAAATGTTTTGAATAGACGAGGTAAGCAAGCACAGCGCTTGCAAACACGATAAGTTTACATTATAGTTAATAAAGTTACCTCAGAGGTATGCGTATTTTGCCAAGGGTAATGTTGTAGAGAAGAGGTAGCTAGGATATATGATAATTTAATAGAAAGTTCCCATTGGGCACTCCGGGTATTCCGCAAATCAAAGCAAACCGAAGATTTTGTCCACTTATAGGTACAGCACCATCTATACTATAATTTTATATCTTTTCCGTCAGTTAAAATGTAGATAGTTAGTAGCTAGTTATGTACTCCTCCCGCGTATACATCAATGAGTTTAACTGGAGGTAAAATGCATTCACATAAATTACTGCGAAACCAATATTATTCTACCCAAATTAGTGTTGCAAGAAAACTCAATTGAAAAACGCTGCTACTGAATCCACATCTCGAATGAATAACGAAGCATTGAAGACATTTTTCAAAGGAAGTATTTAACAGCTGAAAGACAAGCCTCATCAATTTGTTTTTGCTTGGTGCCACTGAATGAGAAAACGGAAAATCGCTAACGTCATTACTGATGGGAAATTTATTGTTGGCGTTCGACGAAATATTCTGAGCGGTTCAAACTTATTATTTGCGACACAGAATGTGTTCTTTCAGCCCACAAACTGTTCTTCGATGTCACAGCCGTGAGGTGGCTTAGAGTTATCAAACTTAGACAGCAAAGTCACAGAGCAAAAAGCAGTGTCACTCAAAAGGTTTTTATTATGAGCAACAGTGGAAGTTGAAACGCGTTTTACCCCGTTAGATGTTGAAAGGAGAAAGGAAAACAGTCAGTACTTTTTGCGATAATTAGTCAATTGTGTATTTCACTATACGATAGATGTAGGCAAGCATTTCCAAGTATTAGCATGAAGAGCAATCTTGTGAGCAAGACGCTGAGCTTCTAGAGCGGTCTGCCGGATTTTTGCAAACATTTGGGTCATAATGATATTGTCTGTCGCTCGATTTGTTCAGTTTCCAATGGATCTGTAAAACAAAAGCGGTGAGAAAGGCACATCATGGGAACTACCGAAAGTTTCGCTCATTACTGTTTGACTAGATGAAATGTTGGCACGTGTACAACTGCTCATCCATCTGTCTTATTTGGCTCCAAGTCAATAAGGTTACAATACTTCGAATTTTTGGACGCAGTAGTGACAAATTTTAGTGCAATATTCACATCTAAATGAAACGCACGTGAACAAAATTGTAACCGTTGAATTTCATCGGAAGGGTAGTACAGTGGGATTGGACACATGCCAAAAACCCATAATTCGTATTTCCGTTCAAAATCCTGTCATGGGTTGATGAAATATTTGTCCATTTTCATCAATTTTGAATGGAATAAGTACTTCTCATGGCCGTTTAGTTCAATGAGGAGCATATTCAAACCTATATCCCTCCAGGATAAACACCAATACGGTTTCTTTCCATCTCATGAATATTCACACCTGCGACTGAGATGCAATCATAAAGCCCGACACAATGAAAAATTGATTGAGTTTGGTGCACGATATTGGTCACAGATTGGAAAACGATAGTACGATGTATTTTGGTGTCACCAGTCCCAGAACACATCGTCCTCTAATCAGCGTATGAAAAACGCGCAGTCTGATCCCAAAAATAGCTAATATTCCTGTAAACTGAATCTTATTGAAATTACCCACCGCTTAAGGGGATGTCAACGATACAACTGCACGTGGGATACCCAGAAAATATCCGCAAAAGGAATGTGCTGCTAGAAACGAATGCAGAATTTCAATGAGCAACGTTATAAAGCACACCATCGGATAAAATAGTAAAGTACAATAGCTTTCAGTGTGAACTAGGTGAACTTGAGTTGAAAGAGTTGTGTGCACATATTCAAACAAAATAAGTGAAAACTAGCTGATCAGTCAGAGCAATCCTTACGGATGTTATTTAAATTTTCAGCCACGTTTTATTCGTTCCTGGAGAGTTTGTTTAAATGTCCTGGTTTGGAATCATTTACTGACAGTTATCTTGCAGTTGGCAATCTTGCGAACTGATTCTCTTGAATTATAAATCATCGTTTTCTGACTACCGAAAGTTACAGATTTTCAATAATTTCCGTTGGGTGACTTCTAAATTCTCATCTCTGGTCGAAGTTGAATGCGAAAACGATTTGTCTATCCAGTTTCGTTAATATTGAGAGGCGGCTGTTATGAAGCAATAGGGCGTTTTCGCAGAAAGCCTTCAAGGTTTTTGGGACTAGTTATATTTAGGTTCTTGAGTTTTCGAGGAGAAGATTCTACTTATTCTCCTAAATTTGTTTATTCCTTACCCGTTCCTGGTGGGAGAGTTATCAATCAATTCAACCATTCACCGGAAAGTTTAATGTCCTTTACGGGCAACTAAGACTCACTGTGCATCATGTGTTCTTGTCGCGTTGGACGGAAGTTAAAGAAATCCGTGTTCTGCGTAAACTTTCTCACCACAACACATTTTCAACGGATGAGAACAAACTGCTGACATTGCATTGTTTTTGATTATTTTGATTCGGTCAATCTCTTTGTTGACCAATTTTCCGTCCGCTTCAACGTCAACACCAATAGAATGCTGAGTCCCTCTATTATTAGTTTGGTTCAGTATGGCCATCGAAAGATTTAATCTGTCTGGGACCACTTTGGTCGTTGATGAATGGGGGCGTGAAAGTCGTTTACAAAACAGTCAACCGTGACGTGACTGGGCCCCAACACACACGAACAGAACCGCGCAGTGTGAAAACGTTCCCTAAAAAATGACGAAAACAGCTTCGCCCTGGTACATTTTATTCAGAACAATCTAATGGAACAGAGCAGGGTAGAGCTTGGTTAATTCGATTCTTGCATTTTGAAAGCTTATATTGTCAGGGTTGACTAATAAAGTTGCGTAGGTGATTTGTCCATCTCAGTTAACGCAGGCTGAACGGAACGGACAGAAACCAGGCGTATTTAGTCCGGGTAATGAAAAGACAAATTATTGGGTTTGGGTGCCTTTGAATGACGGATCCTTCGGAAAAATACAATGAGCTATTGAATGAATATTCCCCTAATTCAAATGTCAATAATTTGCCAAAAATTTCCTTGGTCATTTGCTTTGCTCTAAGCTTTCCAGTACAATCATTACCACCTTCTGGACCAAATGATGCAAGGATTGCATCCAACAATCGATGCACTATTTACTGGTTTTAATTGTGAATGTCATAATGTTAATAACACAGCGTTGTTGGTAGAGGTAATGTGCCAACGTTTCGACTACCGTGGGCAGTCTTTCTCAAGGCAAGTTTTACAATCAAATGACTGAGGGAACGTTCACATGCCAACTGATGTTCAGTTGTCTATCTGTGCTTGTATGTATACTTTGAAGTGTGGGCCGGGTGAGAGAACAGTTGTCCTTCAGGTCATGCGTCCGCGTGGTGGTGGGGTCAACCAGCGTGGTGACCTTTGGAATGTTTGCTTCTCAAAGATGTTAGGGCTGTCCATATCTCCGAAATCGCTGCTCCGTCGTTCCGATTGATTCGTGTGGGGTGAGTGCTTGTCACCAGAACCTCGGCATGTGAACATTCCCTTAGTCATTTGGCTGTAAAATTTTTCTTGAGAAAGACTACCCACGGTAGTCGAGACGTTGGCGCATTACATCTACCAGCAACGCTGTTATTAATATTATATCATTCACTTATCACTTTCGCTTCTCGGGAGTTGGTCCTCACAAACTTTATGACTGGAGAGAAGACAATAGGCAGATTCTTTTAGGTTTTTCCCTCGCACTTTCAGTAACCTGGCGTTTTTATAGATAAGCAACGTTTCCAAGAGTTTACTTTAATCGCAAGTACGAAATCACTGTTTCCTCGGAGTATGATTTTGTAGTGCAGCGCGATAAGAATCACTAGCCACACAGCTAAACATTTCGCTAACAAGCGTTCGGCCGATTGCAGTAATGTGCCACTTATTCATTCCAGCAAGAAAAAAAGTGGTACCAAAGACTCTCTTTTGATTAGCTAACAGAAACAACGAGGAAGATGCATCATCAATCGATGTATATATTTCCATGCTATAATTCAAGGATTGGGAGATTAAATTTACTTCTTGTAATCCTGCCAGAAGTAAATTAAATCAGGGAATTTCCGTGACTAAACTGTGTATTCGCTCCGTCAACTTATCTCCATTTTGCGGTAATTGAGGGCACTCCAATCGAAATTATAACTGCTTCAACACCGGGACTCAAAACACGCGTCACAGAGGTACGGGATTCAAGTATTGACTGTGAGGAGTACATAGAATCCGAAGGATTTATTCGCTCCTTCATTTATTCAACTGAAATGCAGGAAGAGCTCATGATGAACACGAAATTGCCTGAGGATCTTTCGCAGTCTTGCTTCAGAAGGCCTCACAGTACAACAACAACAGGATGGTAAGTCTGCCTGAGTATGAATAAGTGTGACATGTCACAAGGTGAAATGGTCAGTTTACAAACACAACAACCATTTATTCGAAGTCCAACAACGCCATACCTTTAAATACTTCCTACTTTTTAATAGCGCATAGGTTAAGCTGATTAAAATCGGTGATATTCGTACACTGTAAGTTCGGTTTTGTTTTCACCAAATTACAACCATATTCAGTTTTTAATGTACAATCAACAGTCTTTATTAGTCTGTGCTATTGAGACAAACTGTGGATTGGGAAAGAATCAGAAGAATAGAAAATGAATCAATCAACCAAACAAACAAACAGATAATCGACAAAGGATTGTCACATTACCGCTTTTGACATTTTTCAAATAAAATATACGTTATGCATTAAGGAGTCGAACTCGTTCAGGATATTGACTTCGCAAACATACTCTGGACTAAGTGAGTTTAGCCCAACAATTTTTTTTATTCGCGCGTACTAACTTTATGACAAGCGCTTCCCTTGAATCACCGTCTCCTTCTTTTCCAACTGCAAAACTCATCAATGTTTTGTGACCTTAAAAGTTCTGTTCGTTGGTTGATTAATCAGAAATTCATTCATGCCATAAATTACTTCTCTCAATGAACAAAATAATACAACATTTCCATGCTTCATTTACATATTCCGGGTCAGAAAAGGGAAAAGGACGAAGTGACCTGCTTTTGTACAAAGGGCTTTCTTCTATTCGCTGTCTTTAATCCGGGTCACGTTTTCCAAATCTCGGACTTTTGGCACAAAAAATAATCGGGCGAATGAAACAGAGTAAGGCGTAGCCTATCAGTAATTAAACAAATCGATCGGCGGCATAGGCTGATGTTCATTGCAAGTGACGCGTTGCATTTCGGCCAACATTACTTGTAAAGCAAATGATTAGCAAAATAACTGCATGATGTTGACAAATAAAAAGGTGGGCGCAAACGAAATGTTCGGCCGTGAATTGTCCGTAGTGTGTTTGTCTGAAACTTGCACATATTTATACCTTTTGTCTTCTACCGGATTTGCTGCTGATTGAAAGCGATGACTATGATTTTACCGTTGTTTTTCCTGCACTTGTGGGTCGATCTCTCACTTGACTTGGCCCTTATGCCAATAAGACGGTTCCCTATGAGAAATTTTTGAAATTATTGATGAACAGTATCGTTACTTGATCGGATTTCATGTGTTAACACGTGCGTAATTAGAAGGGATGTTTCACATCACAAGTTAATAAAATGTTTTGTCAAAGAACAATAGCTCTTCTGTGAGGGCGTTATTGTTAATTTCCGTGGGGGAAAAGGCATTCTAAACAGGCACAGTTTACATTTTCGAACATCGTTGATCTATCAATTAAAAGAGGGCGAAGAATTGCTCGGATCTCTAATGACCGAAAGTCAATAATAGAACACGGTTCAGAAAATTCCTCTTCCATAAACGTTTACCTCCTCGAATTAGAACCCATGTGAAATCGTGCGTGACAATTACTTAAGAAAAATTGTGCTAATGGCCAATTAACCAAATAGCCATACTTTGTTTTTCCGAAAGAAACATATGGCAGCACACCGATATCATTTGTGTGCCGACAGCAGATCAGGAAGCTTTGAAGCATAGTTTGAAGTGCGATGTGCTCATTCTTGCACTACTCACGCAGGGTTTTTACTCGTGCTTTTTCTTTGCGGTTCTCATGTTCATGAAGCGAATGAAAACGGACCTAGTTAACACAGGAATCTGGCGGTTTTGGGGAGGGGACATTTGTTTATTTTTATCCGTGTACCTGTAGATTATGCAGGCAAGCTAGAATCTGACATATTCATCCGTTCTGATTAGTTATGCGGTTCATACCTCATGCCCTGAATTTCTCTTATGTGCATCGAGTTTAGATTTTAGAACACAAAGTATTTGCCATGCAAGTTGACCATTCTTGAGTATCGATAGATACAGGCAGTTGAAATTCGTGTTACCAAAGAATAAACGACTACTTCTAAAGACGCCTCAGTTCGAAATCTCTCTCTTAATTAGACGGACCACGATGAGAAGCGACACCTTTGTTTAAGGCCCCAATTTGCCCCATCTTAAGAAATAGGCTTAATATTCGAAATCAAAATACAAACCTAGATGAACTTATGAAAACAATGAAATTCTTCCTCTAAGCTAATATGCCATGCTTGTCAGTGTGGTGTGGAAGAGTCAGTGTCTGACCAAACAAGTGTTCGTTCTGTTATGTTAGGCTGTTAAAAGTTAGATGCGAAACAGAGAGGTTGATGGTTTGGATAAGTCAACATTACCAAAAGCCCGGCGTTCACATCACGTCAGCGATTGATAATGAAAAGCGGATTTACTGAATTCGCACATATTATCTGTTTCGCACGGCGGAGGTTTGAACCACCAACCTCAGCGATGCTGTCATCTGCTTCCACCCGCTTATTTAAAAAAACGTGATATCCATTTGTTTAATCCCACCCCGTCTTGTTCTTCATCACCACGGGTAATTGTGCATGCGTGAGAAAGACGGTAAATAAAATAATGGTCTAAGGAAAACCAGTGACAATGATTTACTTTTGATTTCGGCTCTTGGTATCGACTTTTGAGTATGCCTTGTGCATTTATTATGGGTAACTCATTAGCAATGTAGACAGTCCCGAACTGTTTGTTTTGATCCCAGAAATAGTTATTTGTAATGCTAATGACAGATGCCGATAGGAATGCAAATGTACGACTGTAGTCACATGATGTCATCATTTCACAATAATGTCACGGTTTCCCTTCTCTTGACCGCTCGTTATTTCCCCAATTCAACTGCATCAGAATGGTCTCTAGCTTCTTCCCAAAAACTGTGACCGTACTAACAACAACAAGAACATAGGAGAAGAATTGACTTTGTGGAGTAGACTTTGTTTACATCGAGAATCACATACAGGTGACTCAGTTTCAGCGGGTCTAAAGACCGATCTCGCTCGTAAGAGATACGATTATCTGTCATAACCTTTGAAATGCTGCATACCGGAGTTAAGTTCTAGCACCTGCTCAAACCATAAGATATAAACAGCTAGAAAGAGTCACAACTTTAAACCTACTTGAATAATAGTGGCACCATCACAAATATCTCGCAAATTGTCTATTCTTCCTTGTTGTCCGTCTATTTAAGTCAAGTGATCCAAGATCCTGAAAAATATTATACCGCAATTTTTATTCAAGCAAACTAGAATTAACCCATATCCGGGGGGATTTTAACTGTCGCCGTTGCCGACGGATATGTATCGTCTTACATGATTTGTACTACTAGTGAGTAAAAACGTTTAAGGTTTTCTCTGCAACTGACCGATTCAAAATTTATATTTCAGAAGAAGTTAAACGGATTTTATAACTGTGAAATACATGGTACCATTGATAATAATTACGTGGCCGGTGAGTCCCACCTCAGGTAATTAAGCCGCAACTTTACTACGAGTGCAATGTGCACCGCTAACATGCTATTTGTCTGCTTGGGCTGTGCTAGAATATTACATTTCTATCCTAAACAACTCTCCATCGTTTTCTGATTACAGTAGAAGTAGACGGAAGAGCTAAAAGTTTCCTGAAAACCGTTGTAATTTACAGCTGTTATATCAAATACTGAAACCATGTAACGGCTGGTTGAACAACAAAACTTAAGGTGGAAATTTTCATCTTTCTTCTGGGCTGAAGTTTACCATCAAAAGTAATCAATGAAAATATGAACTATTAATAATTTTGCAAATTTTTCTCAATGTTTTCGAGTGGATTCCTACGTACGCCCCAAAACCATTCCAACGAGGAAAACATCCGTTTCACATCCCAAAAATCAAAGGTATCAATGTCAGCTAGCTGAGAGTATAAACTATGAAAAGTTTCATAATGACACCAATTGACTTTAAAGAAAGCCTTTTATTTTCGCAGTACGTCATTTCCACATTATCAGTGACCTTGCAAAGATATTCACCCTGGACGATTTCAAGCATGCAATTATTCGTGAAGAAAAGTTAGAGGTGGACAGTCACCTACTGAAATAAAAATAAGTAGCCATACACGGGAACACGAGGCTGAAAATCACCTGTCTCTGTCAGTCACTGAAAGCCTGGGAATGTGCTTTCAAATCTCTTCAATTATGATTCGGCATACAAATCCCTGTAATTCTTTACGTAGACAGACTGTTGATTTATAAAGTGGCGTAAATCTGCAATGATGTTCTGAATAATAACATGAAATGAATTGAAAAATATATTCAACTGAATAACCACAAACCCCACACTTCTCACGACACTCGAAGAAAAAATCCATTTCAGTAGGGCGAAAACTATTGTGTTTATACGTCCATTGGTTAACCGAAAGCAGCGCTCTTTAGCCAAATAGATTTATTTTAAAAAGTACAAGAAAATGTCTTCTGCTTCACTATTGTCGTTTCCGATTGGGGGAAGTAGGCAGTTATGGATATTTCTGTATCCTGCCTGACTTCTAAAGTCATCGGTCAATTATTTATGGAGAACAATTAGAGTTGCATTCTTTACACATTAGCGTTCAATGGAAAATTAATCGCAATAAAATTTGTGATCGCTAATATTGGGAGTTCTGCTCGGATGATCGTAAATAATTAAACAGTATCAGGCGTTGTCGTTAGTTGCATTTAAAAGAAAGTGTCTTTTCCGACCAGGGAGGCGAACTGGCCCTCGGGTCTATACGTTGTGTTTGTGGGATGTCTGGTCTTGCTACTGAGCTGTCTTCATAGCGCTTAGAAATGCGAGTTCTAACATGAACTTAGAACAGTAGGATACACTTATTACCCGCACATTACGCGGTGTGCTTGAAGGCATGGATTCAAAAAGATTTTTCTCCTACAGTTGGTTAGGCCTATCGGTGGGCGTGCTCGCTATTTGAATGTTTTCAATTTTAAAACCATGCTGAACACTTAGACAACGTACGCCTTCAATGTATGCTCCAGACAGAGAGTAATATCGTGATATTTCTTTCTAATGATCTGAACCCACTATTTATAGACTGTCTCGTGCATACAGATGCCCTCATTCGTTTGTCACTTCTGTATATTCCGGCTGGGAAGGTCAACAAGTAACCGCAGTCTGCGAAAGCTAGCCAATGGGGCAAGGGTAAAACACTTTCGATTTCTCTAACTTTATATCGTGACTAGGTGATTTACTTATGAAAACTGATTCGAAAGTTTAAAATAAGTAAGTTGATTATAGTTGTAAATCAGCAGGAATGGTAAACGCAGAGCAGATGACATCTGGAGAATGTTGGATTTTTGTTTTGCATGCCGTGAACCCGATAAAATCAACAATGTCTGTGCGATGATTCACATTTTAGTAGACTTTACTTTCGCCATTTTGAATTTGGTATTTTGATTTTCGTAACCAAGTAAATTCTAGTCTAACGTAAAAGAAAGACCCATGGAAAATCTCTAAAAGGGACAATACAAATTTGTGAGATCAAACTGCTTCCGACGTTGTCCGATTAAATCGAAAAGCATTCTCTATGTTTATTATGGAATCTATTGGGACCTTTTGACAGCATCAAAGTTTGGCGGATTTACTAAATCAGGTACCTGCGGTTGAGCACTATCGGAGTAGAACACCATTAAAACAATACTCATTTCCCGTAAACGCGAGCAATCTTATAGTCAATAACTAATATGCACCTAGATATTGTGCGGTTTCATTCAGAAGTGAATGCCATTTGACTCAGAACAATTCACATGAATAATCAAAGCGAATCTCCAAGTGTCCAGCCGCCTAAATGAAGGAAGACTGGGATAGTGTAGTTCCTCTAAGGATGCAACGAACTGGGCAGAATGTACTCCCGGCAAACGGCTGATGGGGCCCTCTATTTTTAGTTTCCTGGTTTCACATTTACAGTTTTCTTGAAGGTGAACTTGAACATTTATGAAGCGGTTATGCGGGATTTCTCCGCAGAGGTAGAAGTCGAAGGAAGCGCGCATCTCACCGCCAGACGCTGACCGTTCGACAACCGAGCGCAAAGACCCAGCATCTTTGACCAAGCGATGTTGCTGACGGAAGACTGTTTGTGTTATTCGGAACGGATTGCTCTAGTTGCAAGCCTTTTCTCTCTAGATGGTCAACCATCAAGTAGCGGACGACTGCTCTGTCGGATGCAAAAAGGTTGCGAAATATTTTCGAAACTTCTCGTTTTAGTGTTCTCCGTAGAAATAACGCGAATCCACCAATGATTAAACCAGCTAATCACATTGTTCTAACTTAGAAGACAAATAAAAATTGCTTTTCACATCTTTTTTCTTTCATTTTTGAATAAGAGATCAACTCAGTGAATTCTGGGTGTTTTACTTTGTAAAACCGAATCGTTTTTGCATTTTCCCGAAGTTTCTCTGCTTTTCCCTTCGTATTTTCACGTTTCCGTGTTTTTGGACCTGGCTACTCACTGCCAGGCAGTAGTGTGTTCAACTATACCAACTGCCTGCAGTTTTAAACACTTTAGTTCCCCTAATAATGGTTAGTGGTCATTCAGCATAAAACTTTGGCCAGATAAACTAGTCCATTGAAAAATATCTAGTAAATAGTTGCAGCAGGCAACATTTCCGATGACACGACATCGTCCAGTGTAAACCAGACGTGCGTCATAAAAACTAAATTGGTCAATGAATCCACTGTCTTTTACGAGTAAGACTGAAGTAATTCATTATCCCATTTCTAACGAAAACCCTAATAGTCGCTTACAGTGTCCTAATCTCACGGAGAAGAACCCACTGTTCACTGAATCACCATTGATTTCAGAAGAGCCTCCAAGCGATATTCCTGGAAGGATAGGAATTCGTTTCAACATCTTTCTCACAATTTGTATGTCCGATTCCCTAATTATTTGGTGCAGTTCAGATCCTCACAGGAAGGGAACCAACGGGAACCAAAGTAGTGCTAGAAATTCCTTGTCACAGAACATCATTGCCTGCAGACGATAATTCTTCTTAAGCCTAAGCCTAGCCAACAAATGATCAAAAATGATTTCGTCACATCTAATTAGCTCCACGTGGCCCACGAAAGTTTCATACAATCTAAGTTTCCTTACCCTATTGACGTGTTCTCTTGCAAGCCTTAGCTCAAAGCACACCAATCTACCTATCACATGGAATTCAATGCTACGTACGCATGAACAGAGAACTCACCGGGCAAGTCCAGTTTCTACTCCAGACTAGCTAGTCGAGGTCGGTTCCGCACTTGGTTGGTAGTGCATGTAGTGAACTAAACCCCGAGGATCAGAATTAACTGGATCAAAAATGTCTAAACAAAAAATCTATTAGGCAATCATACACAAGTCTTCAATTTCCACACGTTTAAAACATCCAGACTCATAGAACCATTCACTCTCGTGAGATTTTTACCTTTTACTCAGTCCATTATCAGATGCACTACCTCGACCGTCAACATTGATTAACGTAGCTTATCGCGTCTATGAGTTAAAATACAATACATTTTATTGTGTACACTAATCACCACCCTTATCGGAATTTTATCTCAGTGTAAACTTTTGGGATACTATGCTGATGAAAGGTAAACGGCTAGACAGTATCCCTAGGCAACGACCAAATGGCATATGTCCGTTTGTCTGTAGCACACGTTGTCCCGACAACATCGAAGGGGTTCACTTTGTACTAGTAATATGCAGCAAAACATTACCTATACGTGTTTGTTTTTTGTTAAAGGTAAACTGGATAAAATGAGACCAATCCAAATTTTTCGTCGTAAACCAGCCCAGAGTTGAAATAAACGGGGAACTAGATTAGTTTCTTTAAAACCTCGTAAAATTTAGGTTCTTCCATAATTCCTGATTTTCATCATCTATACGGACATCACTGTGAAGATGATCAGCGTCATTATTTTTTCTAACTAATTAAAGGATCAACATATCATCATATTTCGTCTTATCGTGAAGTGCCTGCACCCCGGATGCACTAATATGTTGTTTCCTTAAAAATTTGGTCCTTCGGCAAACTAGCCCCAGAAAATTTGATCGCATGATGAACTAGACAAGCGAATTCCATGGACAGATGCTTATCCAGCTTGACTACGGAGAGAAAATGAATGGAAACCAAATGAGCAAAGATGTTTTCTGGTTCTCAGAACACTTTGCCCCTGATTAGGCCATATTTTGAGGTCATTATTGTCTGCATTCGTCCAGCGTTTGGAAAAATAATGCTCCCTTGCTAAGTGGCCTGGAATTTCGAAATGCAAAGTCCTTAGTTTGGATAACCGCGATTTAACCAAAACTGATATCATCATCTCAGAGACTTCTACGTCACACGAAGGGAAATTGTGATTAGTTTTAAAAGGGACATTTAATGCTTATGAACAAGAAAGCTATCTGATGTGTTACCGGATAGAAAAAATCTTAAGCCATGTTACAAAATAATGAAGCCCTTGGACATCACTCATTAGTGTGTAATAATTCAATCTGTTCCCAATGTGTGGCCATTATGCTCATAGCACTTACAATCTACCCCCTCTTAGTGTAAGCCCTTGATTCCTATGAATCTCGTTGCGCATGCTCAGGTGTGGTCCCCACGTTTGTCATGTGATTTTTGTGAGATGCTCTCAGAAGTAAACGACTCAGCTGAGTTATTCAATGATGTCCTTTTGCTGGACACGTGGCATTAGCTTACTTCATGAATCTGTAGTCCAACTTCTTTTAGGTAGGAAGATTGGCATTCATACCTAAGCATCCGGAAGGATGACAAAGGAAGCCCAAAAAGCGAAGTATTCTCACAGATCAAAAATGATCAGTCTCATGAAAAATGTCTGGCATTATTTAAATGCGGTAAACAGCAACATCCACGCACCACGTGGCCGAAATGCTGAAAATAAACATGGGTAAGTTGTAAATAAGGATCCATTATCACGCTAAAGACGTAGGTTAGAAACTTTCCCGTAGTAGCTGACGCGGAATGACAACGAGTAACAAATGCAAATCGCCAGTAAAATTGATTGAATCAAGCTAGTGAGCAGTAATCGCTTTAAGGCTCATTGTGCAAGATCTGTTCCAAAGCCCTTGGTTCGTAGAAGTTGAACTCATTTGCAAATGCACAGGACAATCTGAAAAGTCACCAGGTCTTCCCTGTGAATGATATCCACCAACACCTTGGGGTGAATCGATCGACAGATAAGTAACATAACAAGAACGACCAGGTTTGTCGTCTGTATCCCGGAAGAATCGCGAGGTGTTGTTTTATAGACCAGAGACTTCCTCAGATTGCATTGCCGTTCACTAACCTCTTTTGCAATTATTATAATCATCAAACGGATAAGTTTAATCGTCTATAACAATATTGTTGATCACCTGAAAGAAAGAGGCATTATTTTGGCACTAAATGGTAAGTTGATGACAGCTTTTGACCTACTGTAAATTAGAATGAGCAGGTACATGCGCACTTACACACCAGCGTGATATGCGTGATTAAAAACGCTGCTCTCTTCTGGACTCAACAGACGATTATTGTTTGGTAATCTTACTACGGAAACGAATAAAATTGTAAGTCACAGAATCAAGAAGGTTTAACTAACTGCAGCTCAGTTTAGTATGCACTCACTAATCACGTTACCAGCTGTTTCAGGCAAATGACATGCTGGGACAATTCTTGAGCCAGCAAATGAATATCCCCCGCTAGAAACATAATTCACCGAATTCTGACTGATATGAAGAAATTGTCAACATTTAAGTGGACGTTATCAAAAGTGACTAACATGGGAGCGTCATTGTCGCCTGGTTTCAGCTATAAAATCCGTTTGTCTCATTCAACCTACCATAATTCCATAGATTTATTTGATCGTGTCACGAACGGCTGGTGTATCAATGGGGCTAAACATGCAGCCGTTTGTATCCTTGTTCCGATCTCGGTACTCGTTCGATCTTAGTGACTGCCATATAGGGAGTGTACGGCTTGGAATAGTGAACTCGTTTTGTGCCGAGCAAATTGCAGTTGTCTCGATACGCGAAACAACTTTTGTTGGCTCGGCAACAATCCATGCATGCGGTTCATTTTCGGCCTGAGAAGAGGAAGGAAGAAATATTGAATTTCGTGCTAACTACTGGCAAGTGGTCAAGAAGTCTATTATTTAAACAAGTTCCTTTTAGCATACAAGACCGTTCAAACATGATTGGCAGTAAAAATATTTACACACTGCATTGAGGCATCCTGCGAATTTGATGTTGCAGGCTTGAGACTTTATGCGGCAATCATCACTATCCTGGTTCATTCTATTCTACTAAGTTCCTCTGGCTTACACTGGCCTGCACAGTGGGTACAAGTTATTTTTAACTTCAGTCTATTCCGCGGATTAAGGGAACCCGTCTATTGTTTTCTTTAAATCTTCTCGGATCAGGAAAAATCAAGCGCCTGTCAGCAGTGTAGTTAAAAGCTTTAGCTCCAGATCTATTGACTTCTTTGATGGTGTTCGGTGGGTTCCTGCATCTCGAACCTTAACTAAGCCGGACCTGTTTCGCCTCATGTTGGGTCAAACATTTCGAGATCACGGCTGCACTTCAGCTCCTTATTAAAGCTGTGGACGCTCGTTGGCTTTAGAGTTTAACCTTCACGCTACACTCACGCTTTAAAGATTTAATGGAAAATAATAGTAATAAAATCTGCCGCAATCCGACTAAGTAAGGCGCGAAGGACATTTTATATGCTTTGTCCCAAGGTCACCTGGAAATGCATTCAACCGTTGGCCAGTAGCTATCTTATTTGCCAAGGTTCTGATTAGCTATCCAGAAAAAGACACCGAATTTGGCCATCCCCCTTTGATCAGCTTTCCGAAAAGTTACGAGTGATGCATACATGACCTACAAAGGCAGCCTTAACCAGCCACAAGAGGGAAATCCAACCAAAGCGTTCAGAGTTTCTGCTGAGATATTTCTAAAGTTAGGTCTCATATTTTAAATGTTTTGTATCAGTTTTTCGAGGAGGCTGGCGCTAGTCAAGCGGATGAGTGCGTACTGTCTGGAGGTGAAGGTCAAAGCTTCAAATCCTCAGAGAATCCAATAACATCCCCACCATGCCGCAGCCCCATTCCTGAAAATGCATACATTGTTGTTTTATCAATGCATGAAATGACATGAGCATGATAAAACTTTACCAATGCACTGATGATTTTTTACCGCGATCAATTCCTGGGGGGATTTAAGCCAGTCTCATGAATGTTTTTGACTTTGTTTTGTCACCACAAGATACATCTCCGAGAATCCACGCCATTTTTCGACGGCAGACAACTAACCACAAAACCGCCAGATTCCATATGGGAAGCAGCATTTTGTTGTTGATGCAAGTTTCTTGACGGCTCTCTAGAAGTTCATATGCCGTGCACATAAACTGAACCTCAGTAATTTGGCAAATAGTCTTGATTGCCGGTTAACTGATAAGGTTTTATTTTCCCAATAACAGCAAAAAGCTTTTATAAATCGGATACCATTATATGGAAAGTTTTAGATCTTGTTTACCCCAAATCCAATTTAGCCCTCTTATAAAGCGGTCTGTTATATTGCATAGGTAGATGCTTCCCTTATCTTTGCGGAGCCACCAGTAAGATTTGTACGAACACTCACTCCAAGAGGCATAGTCGTCAACCAGCGCAGAAGTTATAAAACTGTTGCCCATCCATCGTCGTTCTCTAGGCGGTAAACTTGAGTTTCTGTCGACGCGGCCTTATAAGCAAACATATTTCCCAACATTAGCAGATAGTTCCTCCAAAAAAGACGTCTGCTTTGTCGAAATTAACAAGACCTATCGGACAGACTTTCTGAGATGGTTGAACAGCTTCTCCAGCTTCCCCCGTAATTGCTTTCTTAGATTCCATCTGAATTTTGTCTTTTTCAGATATTTCAGTCTTTCAGATTACTATTTACTTCAACCTTTTGCCATTTTGCCTACTCAAAGAGATTAAATAGTTGTCACAGAAGTGCGCCTTAATTTTTAAAGCTCTTGATTGGCGATCTCAAGCAAATGACATCTAGAGTATTTAAAATCAAAAATGAAACCGTCAAGACAGACAAAGCGCTAAATTAACGATTAGATTTGACAATACCTGCTCATATTTTTTTAACTGATACTTTAGGCGTTCGACTTCGGATTGGAGTCGTTGATTTTCCGTTCTTAACACGGCAGACGATGCTGTAATTTGGAAAAAAATACATAATGAAAATGTGAAGGATGAATGCGTTTGGCTGAGATGATGCCACTAGCGGGTACAGCATTGCGGGGAAGATGGCCTAATGGAGCCATTATGAAAGCTTTTGAAAGGATGTGCATACATATAAAAAACTTGAAAAAGAGAGAAATACAAACCAGCACGTGACAAAATATGAGTCAAACAGATCCAGAGACAGGTTTGATGCCAAGGAAATAAAACTCCTTTGACTAATACGGGTGCAAAGTAACACTCGTGGTAGAATAGTTTTTTATAAAATGCAATCACCCTAATCATTTTTCGTTTGGATCTTAAGAGCTCCGTCGCATGTATTATAAATGCCATCCACAAATCACTATTTCACTTATCTCACTTGGCCGCCAGAAATGTTCACGTCAATGATAATTACTAATGGATTAATTCGAGGTCCAAAATTTGTTTGCTCTGACTGCTCTCAGGCATATATTCGTACACATGTTGCGCCTCTGCTCAATGGTGAACATCCACATACACACACAGGGCATCACAAATGCCACTTTATTGCATCGGCTTCTTGTTTGTTGAGGAATTACTGGTGAGGCGTGATCAGAATTTTACTTCTTTCTGGATGCGTTTGTTCGGTCGTTAGCAGCATCGCGTGTGTGCTCGACCGCATATTTCTGCAGTTACGGTTACGCGGTTACGCAATAAAGACCCATAGGAATGGGATTCAAAGAAATCCTGGCTCAACTAGACAACCAGTTGTTATGGCCTGTTTCAAATAGTTCATTTTGTCTCATTAGCTCTCAATCTATAATGTTCCTCAAAATTATTTTGGAATTTTGCCAAAATTATTTAGGACCACGTCAAAACTATTTGGAAATTTCTTTGAACCGACTTACCAAGATTTCGATTGCCTACGTCTGAAAAGAAAGCCACCTTTTGTGGGTGCATTTATGCGTGAATAATGTTTGTTACAAACGTTGTCTATGCATTGCTCGACAATATGCAGCGGTTGTTATCCTGAATATTCTTGCTTAACAGAAGCATGTTCTTGCCAAATTCCAAATGTCTTTGATACGATTCTGAATAATTTTGAAATAGTCCCGAAATAACATGGGGAATGATGCCTTCTTTAATGTAAAGGAAGCGGCTTACAGTCACTTACTCCACGTTCGAAGTTAACGAATTTGCGGCCGAACTGGGAAAGAACGAGTAACGAATGATTTCAAGTTGACGCTGGCAACAGCTAAGTCATTTGGGTTGAATGTGAACGGTTATGTTCAAAGGTGCGCAGTATGTCGCTTGAAAATATTTCGATTCGTTATCAATTTATTATATGCTCCAAAGCTTCCGTCAACGAAATACAATGTCACCTGTTTGGCTAACGAGTTCAACGTACCTGAGTACTTCGGCAATACGTAAGGACTAGCCGATTACCTTTCATGTTAACAACTTGATCGTCAGATGACATAGTTTCGTGACAAAATGTTAGAGGTCGAAATAAACCTTGTTCGACAAACAAGAACTTGGAGCAATAGAACCTTTACTGTCATTAGGCAACATAGAATTCACTAACTCTCTGATATCATCATTTTAAGTATTCTCTCTGATCATGTTCTTCGTCTTTAGTGCTCTCTTAAAAAATAATCAATTATTTCACATCCCATACAAGTTGTTCAACGACCACGTGGTACAAAAGGGAAAATTACCGTCTTTATAAGATTGAAAACCTTTAGGTGCTTCACTGGACATTTTGTGGGAACTCACACCCCAGTTGACCCTGCATTGTTTTTCTGACGCCCACCTCCGCTAATTTGCACTGTAGCTACCCACTAAGCTGGTGGGTACTACCCGAACAAAATGTGCTCCACAGCATCCGAAGGTCTGACTTGCGAATTGGGATACCTCGGATTATGGATTCCAAGGAGAACATAAACTCACTAAACATCGTAATGACACTCCAGTTCACGTTTAGACATTCTGCCCACATAATACATCCGCACGATCTACCGCAGGGCTTGGTAATCTCAAGCACTTGATCTCCTGGTGCTCCCTGGTTGGACTTCATGATGTAAATTGGTGTTTCATTTGGTTTAGCGCTCAAAGGAAGGTTTCTAGTAAAAAATTACCTTTTACTCATTTTCGGGGTACCCATCAGTGCTAGAAAAAGGACTGGTAGAAGAAACAAAAACTTGGCTGGTTACAGTTGCGCAGCAGGACACATCAAAGATTTTGGTTGAGATCCCTGGAATTGTTTTGTTGATTGGTTCATAAGACCACGACGCAGAACCTAACGGTAAATCCTGTAAAATAATTAACACTGAAAATTGGTCCTTGTTTAAAATTCTCCCTTTTTAATTTCCGTTTGGTACTTTAACTTGTTATTTTTTGATCTGCTTTGGTGTCCATCAGATGATGTGGTGGGCCGTCGAATGTCTGCACGCCTTTTCGATCACATTAAAATTCACTTTATTCGCAAGCGGCTCCTGATCGGAAGTCTTTTCCATCTACTCCTGATGCCTGGTACTCCTTTGTTCTGATCGCTTATTTGAAAATGTGGACACATAAAATCGATATAGATCGGCCAAACTAATTGTTTTATCCTTAGCATATATTTCATTATTGTTTTCATTGTTATTGAGGGCAACTTCATTGACACAGTTACCCGTATTCATACTCATGTTATCATTCGCTATTAAAAACCAACTAAAAGCGTTAGTTTCAGATTTCACGTTTTGTCTTTTAAGTGATTTGTTTTGTCCATTGCATTTTTACGTACCATGGTGTGTCGCATTCAAAACTTCCGGTCCCTATTTTATCCAAATTCACTGGGCTGAACTGTGCCATTTAAGCTTACATTTGATCACATCCAGTCGAGCGAAAGCAGTTTCACTGGATGAGATACGCCCTTTTTTCAAACCTGAGTCATGATTAGGATTTTTCCAGTAAAGCGTTGCATGCGAACTTGTACCAGTAGACGTTAAGTGTACAAACACACACAGACGGACAGCCGATAGGTCATAGAGGTCCTGGTATCAACAGGTTGGGAGTAACGTTTCGTCGCAAACGATGGAGATGGTGGCCTACTTTTGTCTCGGCTACTGATGACTAATCAGTTTTGGTTTATCCGGTTGCCATAGCAGCAAGTCACACTGAGTGAGATGTTGCTAGGTGGGATTTTTGAAGTGATTTCCAAAATAACAAAGATTCTTGAGGAACCAAGATGTGAGTAAAACGTTACAGATTATATTTTGTCATACTTCACTCTGCCACTAAAACCACCGATGAAAGTAGGTGCACAGCAGTTGATAATTTCTTTATCACTTCAACTCCTAGCTTATCTAAGGTGCGCTTGAAATTAGTGACTTCGCTTGGAAACAGCGAGGCAGCACACTGAAATTTGGTCTCTCATAATCCAGTTAAAACCAATAAACATCAAACTAAGTGGGTTGGGACTGATCATACTGCCCAAATTATATTCTCCATTTGGATGGACGTTACACAATGTAAGTGCATCTAAACGGGCATAATTCTTCATTTAACATCTGAAGATCGATTAAACAGGCCGAAGTAGCATGCGTACATTGCATGAAAATTTTGATTTTTCGTGCACAAACGGGTTTGCTCTGTGCACTCAAGCGTCATCCATACAAAGGAAGACGCGTAGGTTTCGGGCGTGAAACAATAGACGGCACAAAGCCCCCACGTCTAATACGTGGGAAACGGATGGTGTTGTCATGCCGTACGACTGAATGTTGTGGGATTCAGTAAATCGCACTTGAACGCATCGGTTTAACTTGGATGTTATCAGGCGTTCTCAAGAAACAGCTTCCCAAACAAGGCAAACATGCAGAAAGACTTCAGATATAAAAACCTTCTAAGGTAAGCGGAATAGTTGTTCCAACTTAATTTATACGATACCCAATTGAATCCCCTCAATAAAAAGATGTCTTAGCAAAAGTAGTGCCCCTTATTTAAAGCGTTTCACCGTACCGATTGGTTTATTGTTAGATCTAGTGCCACCCAGTACATAGAAAACCTGTTTCCTTCCCATAAACGTACGTGATGGTGGTAACATTGCCAACCAAATATTTGCCAAATTTTATGTTCGTTATGCACCAGTTGGGTAAGTCATTCTAAAATCCTCATATTCGTTGTTGTTTTGGAAGAAATTAGACGGACTGTGACGGTGAGAACGTGTAAACTTCAGATTAAGTGGTAAACAGATTGCTTATATCAACAAATAAAATTATTCAATGCACCCTTATCAGACTAATCGTCAGCTTGCCGTAGAAAATTCTAGAATCAATGTTTTGTTCCAAGAATACTCACTTGAACCAAAGTGTACCGTCAATTCTACCCTAGACAAATTATCTCCAGTGAACCATTCCCAGTAGTTATGGATATGGCGGCACGCGTGTGCACACTTATCAGCGAATCATGTGATTCGCATCAGTTGATTTCGTTTTAGTTTCTTGTTTACAGCAAAATATAGTCAAGAAAAGCCAAAAATTGCGATTATCTGGCTTGGCTACTATGTCCATGTGGCCGCGTTTTGTGACTCTATGATAGCACTGATTGGACTGCAGATCCTATCAATCTCCAATGACAAATGTTCTACCGTCTAATACTACTGTCTTCTGCTGCGAGTTTTCTTACCGAAGGATTATGGAAAATAAACAGACGGCAAACCGTCAACTGTATGGGCAGTTAAAATGGAAGTGTACGATGACACATTTTCATAGAATAGCTAGAAACGATCCACAACGCTTGAAAAGGTCATCAATATTTTTGTTTTTAGGACTAATAATGCACTTTCTCTCACCATCATTTTATTTTATTTGAACAAAAGTATTGCCTACTAATTGCTTATTGATTTAGGTACTGTGTAAAACGACCAGAAACAGAGGACATTGCTGAGAGACCGATTAAACAGACAATCGAATCTGGTTGATGGAGGATCCTACCGGAATTAGTTCCACGAGAAGGTGGCTTGTGAATTTTGTGAACAAGACAGACAGGGACGGATGAATGAGCTTATTCTTTGTGATCCATCACCAACACATGCGTTGATTCAATTCATATTCTTGTTTTAATTCATTGGCTTCAATGATGATCAGTGTGGAAGACGAGCACCAGGATTTTGACAAGAGGAGATCTGAAAATCCCCGAAATGACTGTGAATTCGGATAAGGTGTGTAGAATACCAGTATAGAGGTCTATTTCATACGATGGGCTCTACGATGGAGCCTATATCTCCACGATCGACTGAGTCCTCAATTCTGGAGGAAAAATATTGCGACAAAGTTCAAATTGTGGCCAAATCAAAATGCTTGTCACAAGGAGGAAATGCGATTTGCCAACACACCACTGGGAGACCCAATGTTACCAAGGTAGGAGTTCTTAATGATATTCTTTTCAACTGACAAACGGTTTTGCATTTTCTCTTTATTTAGCGCAAAAACTGAAACACGAATGTCGGAGACTAGTGGCTAGAAAGTTTTGGGAAAACTTTAGTGCAAGAGCTAATTCATGGGATAGAGGCACTCTCTGAGAACGTACCGAATTCTTCGCCGACAGATTTTGCACACATTTCCTTCCGATTAATCATCAAGGATTTTGGCACTGTGAAAGCACTCTGACAGATGGCCCCATTTGGCACAGGTTTGATTGGTTTTGTGACACCATGCTCTGCCTGAACGAGGGTAGAGTATTCTTTTGAATTTACTGCTTTCTGTGGTGCGCCGCGTGAGGAATCTTCGCAAAACTTCTCCGCTGACTCTGTTCTGTCGTGCTCTCGTCGATTAAATTTAACAAAACCTTCCGACACCGCATCCTGAATCATGTTCTATTAATTGAAAAAGAAAAATGAAACGGGATAATTACGGAGGTACAATTTACGACCTGTGCAAGTAATTTTAAAGTAGGAAAAGAAATGTACCAGAAACAATTAAATGCGCTCTGGTAAAAAATAAAACTGGGCGAGGAGAAACTGTCAAAAGTGATGTACTAACAATTTTTTCACGAGCGAGTTCACTTTCAATCCAACCGACTGATAGCTTCTTATCAAAAGTTTGACTTTTTCTCTTTTTCATATTGTTGGTGCCAAATTACACTTGGTCAATACATTGAAACAAATCACTACGCATAGCATTCCTGAAATTCCCCGTTTTGTTATTTATACGCAGTGGAAAGTATACTAGAAATAGTGCAAGCGCATTTCACAAAAATGTGTATCTTACGGAGTAACTGTGAGTTTGAAGTTCGCTGAACGTTGCTCAGCTACTGCCGTGAAATCCAACCCGACATTTTATTCGGGTCATCCGGAAAATCTCTCCTTCAGAAAAACAAAAAAGGGACTGTTTTGCGTTACTTGTCAGTTTTGACCGTTACTGTTTCATTTGAATGAACATCGGAACACCTTTAGCCACCTGGACACGAAGCGGTCATAAACTGCGTGGGATGTATCCGACATTGAAACAAGTATTTAGCAATAAAATTTACCGCGAAAATTATCGCAAGAGAGCAAATTACCTCTATGGCCTTACGAGAGTGACCCTAACAAATTCCGACTCAACCGACAATTTCATGAGACGTATTCTTTGTTCAAATGTATGGAGGCAATTTGGATCACCAGTTCCAGGCATCTTGGTTGCTGTTGTGTGTATTTCGTTGACCCGGAGACACGAGTGATTTGCAAAGGTGACAGCTGAATCTCCGACACATATATCGGCCGTTCATATTACGGGTAAATGTACCCGTTATGAAATGATTCATCTTAGATAACAGCTATCCGGATTTGTTAAAGCCTTCAGCTTTCCACTTCTCGTTTGGGAGTATGAGTATTGGTGTGTGCCAGGGAACTTGCCGCGGTGGATTTCAGCTTTCGGTTGGTTTTCCACCACGTGTATCACAAGGTAAGCTTCATTCATTAAGAACTTGTAAGTTGCAAGAATTCTTTTTTTTCATAACATCTCGTTTGTGGAATGCGCAGTCTTCTAAAGAATCATTTGTGACGCGTGCCATCTTATTGTCTATTTTTAATTTGCTTTTCGTCTATTTTGATCATAATTCCTTTCTTGCCTGTAAATATATGTTTTAACAAAGCCAACTCATATCGCTTCAACAACAACCGGCTGAGTTACTGGCACTACGTGAAACAATGAACCGTTCATTTATGCTGTAGCCGCAGAGACATATTTTGTCCCACTCTCCACAAGTCACTCTTTTGCGTTCGAAGCAGTTGATCAATCCATTCGTTGGAAGCAATTCGCAAGCTTGCACTTGTCAACTTCATGCGTTCATTGTTTATAAATCGGTCGAGTTTTGGGAAATCCGAGGCAAACGTCTAACCGATGCAGGTCGCCGCCAAGTGTTGACTGTGACATTCCTGCTGAGAATAATATGCATACGATGTTTGTGGCAAGCCAGAGGACCGGAATTTCATGAGGAGCTGCGCTATGTATTTACAATTGCGAGGTCATCCGCCTTCATCATTTTTCAACAGTCAAGTAAAGCTGTGTATTGGTTAACTAAATCTGCTCCGCAGCTGAATGGGATTTTTTCAGACAATCATAAATGAAACGCTCATAAAATAATCTTTTTTACTTTTTTTCTTTGGAAACTCAAAACACTCTCGTGCTTAACCTACTGGAAGACAAGATTAAATGACTGGATGCATATCTTAACGACAAATAGTCCAGCCATAGGCAAATCTACTCGATGCCATGAATGCCTAGATCTGTAGAAGGGAGTTCCTGAGACGAGACATCATCATGAGCAGTTTTCTATAAGGCTTGTCAGCTGGTTGAGCGAATCACACCACTGAATATAAATTATTATTTTGTTTCTGTCTAGTATTTTCCGTTACTTCATTGTCGTTCTGCCAATAATTTTGCATATTGTAATAAATTATGTAGGTGGTTCACACCAAAGTATCTTCTTAGATGAAGTTGCGTGGATCTACATTTTTTCGGATTTTGGACTCCGCCGAAGCAAGAACATTACGGTAACCGCATATTTAGCTTTATCATGGTTCGCACCGAGAAATGACTAGGGATATTAATGCCTTTCAAAAGCCCCGGTGGTTACTAATATAACTTCACCGGTGACACGTTTACACCAGTGAAGCCTCGGGGTTTCAGACTTGTTTTTCATCACCTTTATGCATCACCTTTATCCCTGTTAATTCATTCACTTGCAGGCAAATCTGAAAGGCTTACTGCGTAAAACATCTGCGTACAGAACTGTCACCGACCAATGCAGAAAGACACCGAAGACATTCGGTGATCGTCATCTCGAGTAAACGGTTGTCGGCCGTTATTGTACCAAACAAACCACTCAGAATATTTAGGACTCAAGATCACTTAGCAAACGAACGAAAATTCGCGAGACAGTTAGATTTTTGTGAGTGCCGTTTTACGATGACAGTTACTTGGGGGCAAGGTTCTTGGAGTAGACAGAATTCATGTTATGCGGTTTTATTTTGTCCATACAATATTTTAATCAAAAATACCATCCCCCTAATGCACATCTACACTATATATTTCTAGGTTAACTATAGATTAACACTCACAGGATTTGAAACCTGGCTTGGTTGCAGGCGTTGAGTATTTGGAAAGCAAAAATGACGATTTCATCGGTCCTAAACTTATGGTTTGTTCCATGTAATCGCTCTTCTGTGACTGGCTTACTTTCATCATCATAAAGAACGACTGATCCATCCGCTCCACCTCGTCAGCAATCCTGCCGTTGTTATTCGCTATACCAGTTGGGGATACGTGGTAATTACCGTTCACCTGTTGGTTTCCGCTAACTTCTGTCGAAGTTTTGAGAAGTTTCTCGTCCATGCTAGTCAAGCCATTCAAAGCTGCAGTATTAGTGCCTAATCTCCTCCCGAGTGAATTGGTTCTTCTTGTGCGAGGAGCCACTTTTGGTCCATCTGTCACTTTAAATATTGGGAGCAATAGAACGTAAAGAACAACTGCTGCCAACGGTACCAACAGGATTAGTTAAAAAAGCACTATTAAACCAAAAAATGGTAAATCCTCAACCAATACTATCACATGATTACTGATGCAACCTTGCTATATGTTGAACCGGTTCGCTTAATAAACTTCAAATTTTCGTTGAATTCACTAATTAATATTTGTCTTTTTGCAAGTCACAATGCTTTAACTAATATCAAAAATTTTCTTCAATTGTAAACCAGAGCACGCAAGGTGTCACCAACGCAAGAATGCGTAATAATGAAAAGAATGACGTTTCTTTCTAAAGAAGACGTTTTAGTTTCTCAGTCTGCATATCAACACAAAAAGCTCCCCAAAAAGCAACTGCATTTCTGACCAAACAAACTTGGTGATTCCTTACAGTATCTCTAACGGGGAGAGTTTTCTTTTCAAAACAATCGTTGTCACGGCCACGATTAATTGAGTGACTTTTATTCACGACGGATATCCATGCTATTTGCCAAAAATGTATTGTCCTGCACACGAATGATGCGACAGAGACTTAGAAAATAGGAGTGGACAGACTCTGCTTTTGGTAATGTTTAAAGCCATTGTTTCAGATGACCACAACTTTAGAAAGCCAGGACTGGTGAATACTTTCCATTTTGCAGATTGAATTTGTATTAATTGAATGGTCTAGCATTGACAGATTTGAGCAGCAAACTGTGACTGGTTTTACCGTTACCTGTTCTTCGAACCAGCCAGTTAGTTAATTGAAAAGATGCATAATTTTCAGGCTCAAAACCAGTAGTTTACGAGTTTGCAAAGTATAGTAACGACCTGTTTGGTCTCTACAAACAACACCCCAGTGAGAAGACATCCCTTCATTATTCGACTTTAGGAGTAGACGAACTTTCATCTTTTCTGGTATGTTCTTCTTTCGTCATTTGCAGACAAGACAGGTGGCTGCGCGATTTCATCAGGTTGGGTGTGTTTTGTACCATATTTTCACTCGTATGCAAGTAATCGTGTTTACTGTATATGTGGGCTGACATTTTTGTTTCCCTATACCCACTTATCAATTGAATTCATCCAATCGATCCAAGTAGTATTTAAAAATATGGCACGATTAGAAAGAACAACGTTCTCAGATTTTTTACACCTCATCGAAAACAAATCACTTTTTATGCATTAAAAAAGTTTATCGACAGCTTGAGAAAACACCTAGATCACTTCAGGTACCCATCTCAGCCCTAAAATAATTTGGGGCTATTTGTTGAAATTCATACAAGACTGAATGTCTATTTGTTTCTTGCAAAATTTTCGTATGCATTTAAGGTTAGCATACTCTACAGTCTTGTCCAGAAACAAGACATTCCGCTTGCATGCGAACCAATTTGCAAAGGGACACGTCCTTCCCACGGGCTGTTTGCTTTTGAAAAGGAGTCACAGTCATAAGCAGAAATCATTTGCAAAATCTCTTTACCAGTTGCGTTCTTATTGCGGAGCTTCTGAAGTGCACAGTTCTATATGTTCAATACACATGTCGATTATAGCCACATTTGTTTTTTTCCCAATGTTGTCATTAGGTGAATATATTGCATGCAACAATCCTTTCTCGTGATTCGCAGATCAAAAAGAGCAGTGCAAATGCCACTTGAATCCTGAAAACCATATCCACTGTGGAAATGGTCAATTCATCACTCAATAATTAACCAATCGGCTGAGATTGGTGGACTCATGCAACGAAACAAGAGAACAAAACTCATGCAAGCTCTTCTAGGTGAAAGTCAGGGGCCCCAACCAAGAACCTCAACACGTTGGACCGCGCTTACATATTATGCTACCCACAGCTTTCAGTCGTCGAAGTGAGCAAGTTTCATTGATTGATGCACTGTAGGTTTCGGCTTTCCAACCGGTGACTCATTGTTGGGTTTTGTTTTCCGTCTAAAACGACCGTGTCATCCAGAGATCCAGTTGGTGCTATCAACATCGTGTATCTAATGTGAGCAGCATTGACAACAATATTTTCTAAAATTTCACTCTTGACGTGCGGAGTCAAAAAAAACAATCCATTCACGCAGAACAACTTACATGGTTTGGTTTTCTCATCCCCTGCATCTGTCATCACATGTGGAACAAGCTGTTGATAACAAACGGGAGTGTAAAACAGTTAGACTATTTTACTGGTTCATTTGAAAAATGATACCATGTTGTAAAATGTAGACTTCTGGTGTACCAGCTTATTGTATCCTGGGATACTTAGTCAGGGGACTGTATCAGACAGAAAAAGAAATTTTAATATCCCAAGACTAACTCAAGCTGGAAGACAAACTAACAGGTGAAGTAGTTGAAACGCTAGTTTCTCTTGAATATCCAGGTGTTCAGTGGACTGGAAACTGCTCTCCCACTTCAGACGCAAACGAAGAAGTGCACTTTTATTTGTTTTCTTTACTACCAGTCTACGCTCTACTCTCTAATTCCATTTCCTCCGCATGAATCGTTTTTTCACATCTGATGCTTCTAAATGTCTGACCATCAAATAAGGTTAAAAGTGAATGATTTTTCAATGATGTTTCATGAATGGAACACCAAGCGGTAGTCTAGTTGGTGCTCTTGAGAATCGTAACTTGAATCTATGAGAAATATTTATATATTATTTATATATAAAAATATAGCATGAGCTTCTGCGGCTTCCTATTTTTCACATTGAACTATCAGCTTATAATGTCTTTGAAACGCCCGACATTTTGCTCTCCGCACTCGAGCTTTGTTTTAATTATCAGTTTTAAAATTTGTATCTGAAACCTCTTCTACTGTTCACTTGTTGCTTACATATACAGTGTTAGGTCAGTGACGCGCCTTCAAACCCTTGGATTCACCGACATCAAGCTAGTCTTAGTCGCGCTTGCTAACACTCGACCACTGTGGAGCGGCAGGTCGACTGTCACTTGGTAGTTTAGAAAACTTTAAAAACCCTAGAAAATTTACTCATTTGTTCGGTCACTTACAGTTCTTTGGCTAATACTTAAATTTTAACCCCATCCGATAATACTTAATTCCATGAAGTAATTCACCACGTGATATCATCGCTCAACTGACCATCATGAAACCATGGAAGCACTCTACAGCTGTTTTACCTTGTTAAGAATCATCAGAAATACATATCCACCGCCCCCGAACTGGGACGCGAACCCGAACAAGGACGAACGATTGTGAGTCGAACGCCTTAGGCATTACGCTACCGGGCAGGCGCTCAACGGTTTGTTGAACTTCACCACATGGCGATTTCGCACCTATCTTTAATTCATTCGTTTACTCAATACCTTCGAACGGCCATCTTTTTCCTCCTCAGCAAACGTCCCTTATCCAAAATCTCCAGTCTCGCACAAGCCCCTCAATGACTACATCAGGCTTCCTCCAAATTTCGGTATATCTCTTGGTGCAAATGTCATTAGCGTTCCCTATTAAATGTCAAAATATTTACCACTTCAGTGGAATTTATTTGGTGCTTCGTGGGTCTAAGAAACCGGTTACCTCTCTTGTTTTCTTCAGTTTTCTCCATCTCTATGGATTCTTTTCGAGTCACAGTTTGTCTCTTTACCTCTGACTAAGATTGATTAACTGTCGAGTGCCAGATTTAAAATATATGTCAGAAGAAACTCTAATCGTTAACTCGAGTGCGGCTTTTGCTGATGTTAGATTACCTTCCGTTCATTCCTCTCTCTATCAGATAAAAGCTATATTTACGTGTGATTAATCGGCAATTATGAGTAGATGTTCACGCAGACCTTATCCATTCACATAGTTTTTCTTTTTATGTGAACCGACAGGCCAGTAAGATATCGCAGATATGTTTCATAGCTATCTATAAGACAAATACTTGGAAGACTAACCATCACTCATCGCAACTAGTAGATTGTGACAATCAAAAACGTACCGGACAACTCATTGCTATCAAGTCGTATAACTTACTGGTGTGTTTTTCAATCGATTCAACATTTCATTTGGTTCGCAGCTAAAACTATTGCTATCTTCTAACGCGTTTGCTTCAATTTCCGTCAGATATCGCTCTAAATTAGGAAAACGGGTGGGGAAAAAATGATAATTTTTGCCTGTTTGTCACACAACAAACAAACGTGCGGGCAGATACTTAAAACATATTGACAGCAAATCATGGCGGTTGTGCAGGACAATGTCACCCTGAAGATTAGATAGCAATACAACAACCTAATCGCACTGATAAGAATGTCAGCTATTTATTTCCCACCTAGTATAATTTCATACATGACTGCTGTACTCAGTATCTCTTGACAGCTTAGCTAACAGTGGCAGCAGTGGTTTATTTCAAATGGCTAGTATGCAGGTCTTTTATCTACTTGGGTAAGTAATTTCAAACACGGCTTAAGACTTCTGGTTACCATAGACGATTACATACTTATTCACGCTGTTCTTCCAAGTGCTGGTTTTTCAGTTTTTTTAACATCGGATTTTCATTCTGGCATTTTGCAATATTGTCGTGATATCCCTTTGCATCTTCACGTTTTTGTCAACTTCTATATTCCAAAACTGACAACTTCATCCCGTGTTGCGTACCACGGAAATCGAAGTTCATGCAATTATGTCACTAATAACAGTAATAGTAGTTTCATCAATAATCTTAGTAGTATTAGTAGTGATTTATCGCAAAATAATAATGTAGCGTAGAGCAGCCTGCTCCTTTGTGCAAGCGAGAGGGGTGAACTCTCAAGCTACCCATACACACAAACGGATTTCCTTAAAAACACATTCAATGTTTTTTTCACAACATGTTCTTCCATATTTTATCAAACTTTTGGCAGCTCACTTGCCTCGGCATAAGCATAGCAACTTGTATACGAAGTATTATTCCTTAACAATTGAAACCAAACATTATTTGATGGTCAAAGCAGCATTTCTGCATTGTGAATTGACCACCGTTGTCTACTAATATCGACCAACAGTGTTACGTTATGAAAACGCACATATTGCATCGATTTCTGCATACCTTCCTCATGTCGCTGGTTTCAGACTGCTGTATCAATGGCACGCTTTACCACAGTGGTACCGATCGTGGTAGTGTAAGCGGTGATGACGATGTTGGTAGCAGCAATAGGATTAACAGCAGTGCTATTAGAAATAGTAGTAGTAATAATAATGGTGATAACAATAATGGCACTCATTGTTGTTGTTTTTTGTCATCGTCTTTGGTCCCGTTGTCTCCAAGAGATTCGGTTTAGGATCTACTGTTATTATCTTACTGCCAAGTTTATTTACTTTTAGGTGCCTAGTTTACTACAGAATGTAGTTAAAACTCACATTCATAGGACGTCAGTAAATTGCCATTGATAAGTGGTATAGTTAATAGTCTGTTACACTAGTTAATGTAGACCTCCTGTCTGTAAATCTCTTGATAGGAATTCATGCTAAGTTTTCATGGATAAACGATCTACGATTTGAGCACCAACAATATAGCCAATCAGGTAAATGCAGAATTAATAGTAACGAGAAAAAAAACAGACCAAAATAAGCTGGAAAATACGTAATCAACTAATAGTTTTCCTTGTGTGTCGAATCCCCCTTGGACAGATGCGTTTTTCATTTAAAGCAGTGGATTCCCTTTAGCCAGTTTGCCTTGAAAGAATGAAAATACCTAACAGACAATGCTAGCATTCCGTTTTTCACTTGCGATCAATTGCAAAATTTACAGACTTTACTACATATAAGGAGAGGCGTTGGTGGCCCTATATCCGAAAACCAGGTCAGACGGAAAACCTCAACATCAGGACCCTCGTCATCTGAAACCCTTTATCTTCCACCGGTCGCTAGAATAATATGGTGACAATTAGTTCTAAACAATTAGTTCAAATAGTAGTTTGACCTTTCATTTCAGTGTAATTTTGCCGTTCTGTTTGAATGTACACTGTTGCTGACCTTGGTCAAGTCAGAAGGAACCAGATACGCTTATTTCCTAGAATATTTAACATTAATTTGACGGCTGACATCGTGCAAACAATAACGCTTTAGCTATCCGGTCCAAAACCACATGAATTTTCAACTTATTTCATTGCAAAACTATCACCTGGGGTGTTCTTTTGATGCATTTCAACTGCGGCAACTATCTTGATCGTTTTATTTATCAAATGTCAGCCAATAAGTTGCCAAGAGGATCGGTAACTCGGATTCGCGAAAGTGGTAGGATTGAAAATCGCATATCCGAAACTGAGGGACGCAAAGCTACAGGCAAGCGGTTTGCCAAATAACTGGCATCAATTGAACAGAATCAAATCACCCAATCAGATTTTGTTGATGGTTTTATTCATGCCGAACTACATCAGTAGAATGGTTTCCGGCGTTCAAATGGCGGAGTCAACCAATCTAAAGTGTCCACTGAAAAGAGCCTCATGCAATAGGTTTCTAGACTGTTTCCATCGTGGTTGTCATTCAATCGACAGGAACCGCATTTTACATGAGCTAAACAGCTTGGCTCCTTTAGTTAAACTTGATGACAGTGAATTTAAGACTTTCAAGGAACAGACATGATCACATCCGGAGCGGGACAAGGCAAGGGTTAGAATTAAAAATGCTGTCAAATAGTCACTACAAATTCGGATTCATTGATAAGCCGTTTGGCGCAACAATTATCTGAGTCGAACTTGCTGAGGCTAATTTTGTTTGAATCAATTCGCTTATCATCTGTGTATGTCATGAAAATGAATATTGAAACCTTTGCATTAGCAACATCACTACCCAACGGCCTAATACATTCGTAGCCTTCTGGAAAGTCTTCGGAACAAGCCGAAAAATTTCGCATGAAATTTACATGCACTGATAGTAATAATTTTTTTATTTCACTCACCCCATCGATTGTAGAATTCCGCATGCTTTACCCCTCGTGTCAATCCTAAATGATTCCACGACTCGTTGGACTGGGCAGAAGGTGCGATTAGTGTTGACATTTTTGTACCACATCCATTCACCTGCGACTTCGCTAGTTTTTCCTCAATCGGGGATGCTTCTAGGGCATTGTTGATCAAAGCTGAATTGATATTTCGTTTCATTTTTGGTATATCTTGTGAAACTGCCAAGCTCAGCTTTGCTGCGTCGTCCGTGCACTGCTCGACCCAAAAGGACGTTGATGTATGGTTCGATCCCACAGCCAGTGCAACTTTTCGCTCGGCGTCTCGAATGGCTCGACAATCTATGCGGGACAAGAACCGCTGCAAACGTTAATTGACAAAACTAGTTACGACCGTATCAAAACGATTTTCCCAAGCAAAATTCTCTATTTTTTATAGATATCTCTGATTTTGCTAACAAATACATTCAAACGTTAAACTCATCACCGTAATTTCTTCTTCCTACTTGGCTTAATCCTATTCAAATAGGATGTGGCGTGCACCAGGATGACAAGTATGTTATTTTATCTTCGCCCCGTTGCTACCATGTTTCCGTTAATCTTCCCCATTTTGATTTAGTTTCTAGTTTGTCTGTTTTTTCACAGAACATAACCTTACCCCTCACATTTTGCCTTATCCAGGTATTGTACCATGTGTATTGAACTCAGACGTTCGCCGAATCACCTAACCTAATTTTCTTGCTTGGTCTCCGCTTGGGTACTGCTGAAGTGCACAACTTTAATTAATTGCATCACTGTTCGCAATAATAGTAGCGTATTTTGTTCTGATTTTGTCTTCTGCTTGCGATAGGATTCGCTCTAATGTGTGTGTCATTCAGCTAGGACAAACAGTGGTCACTTGTCATTAAATCCGATTTTCCTAGGGTTATCTGGCTACCTGCTGGAAGAGGAATTCAATTTTTAGGTAAATAGCAATTAGCCACAACATCCACATTTTGACCGCCAACGCTTGAAACACACTCTATACAATTGGTTTTGTGAGAAAGGCAACTAGCACTGAATGTTTGTCAGGAGTTGCGCATTAATGTGTTCAAACGCTACTATGAGGGTTCCTCGTTTTGCCAGATAAATTATCTGCTAAGACTTGTGCTGATTTGCGTTCCCATATGAATAGTTCTGGTGGTATTTACAATTGATGCGTCTGAATTTAAGTTAGTTGCACGTCCAGATTCTTCAGATGCTTGTACGAATTGCGAAGTATTATTAGTTTAGGGTTCAGAAATATAAAGCCGAAGTTTGGCCAGGAATACGTGAAGCAATTTTGCGTTTTGCTAACCATGTGTAACCCCAGCAATCAAATAGTCCATGGAAAACCTTAACAATTGTTCAAACTTTACGCCTTTTAAATATACATTACAGTTTAACTTGTAAAGATCTTGTAATAAACCTACATTTGTGTGTCATAATAGTACTTCGTACAATTTGATTTTCTACCTTACGATTTATCAGTAACTTTCATTGGCTATTTTACCTTTGAATTGTTATCTCTACCTGAAGACTACTAAGGTCAGCATGGAGCAGGTGAACTGAATTGGCAAACGAAAATATTTGCCTCATTTGGAAGAAAAACG
The DNA here is from genome assembly GCA_008360955.1 of Fasciolopsis buskii. NCBI lineage: Eukaryota > Metazoa > Platyhelminthes > Trematoda > Plagiorchiida > Fasciolidae > Fasciolopsis > Fasciolopsis buskii. The sequence continues at coordinate 72,162 of LUCM01009345.1, forward strand.
CTGTTCTGCAAAGGATTTGACAATGAAATACCGTTTTCATAAGGCTCAAATTCGAATGTCCATGCGACTCAAGTTTCGATAGCTGGTAATTTAAAACAACTTGTCAAATAATTACCATGCAAATACGCAAACAAGTAGGTATCACAGTTGTTAATACTTCTTTACAAATTTCATCAGCTAAGAATTCTACAATCATAGATTATCCTACATCTAATAAGCTTCTTTGTAACATTCCGTTATATTTCAACCTACTGCTATTTCCGTTAATAGTATAGCCAGATATTTTTTCAGTTAATTGATATTCGTGAACCATTCTTCGAAGTTTATCTGGTGGCCATTTCGTGCACAGGAAATTCACCCCCATCAGTGTGAATCTTGTCAAGTGTGTGCGTATTCTACAGCGTTTTGGGTAAGTTACTCAACAACCTTGTTTTAGTCCATAATTTTAAGCTGGTTCAAAGGTTTCGTCTTAATAAAATGTTTTTGTGCACTATGAGGTGTCGACTTTTCCAATATTTTGATAATTTTTTCTCCATCCTTCTAGATTACGTGAAGTTGCAAAGAGGTAAGATTGTTTGCAAATGAATAATGACATCACTGAGTCTTTTGGTTTGAGCCACACTAACTCAATTGCGAGCCCCTCATATCTACTAAGGATTATCATAGTGTAAAAGTAATTTCTTAAAACAGTTCCGTTGTTCCCATATCTGGGTTTTTTAGATAATTTCCACTGTTCGGGGTTGCATTCTAAGCATGTTGCAGAAAAGGCCATTCCAAAAATCTCACATGATGAACAGCACGTCAAACAGTATAGTTTCCACATCAGTAATACTATGTTTTATGATGGTAATTTTTGATGCTCTTCCTCGCAGTCCTACTGACCTTCCAGCTTCCAGCCAAAAAAATCTGCGTGTATATCAAGATGTCATTAATATCCGGGCTTTCTCCACTGTTGGGATTTAACAAGCAAAATTCGGTCACTAGCTCCGATATATGAATGTTTTCTTTCCTTTCTACACATTTTATTCGAATCAGTCGGTTGTTAAGCGCAACTTTTATCTAAGTCCTATATTTCTGTTGCACTGCAAAAAAGCATCTTTTTTAAACTTTAGTCTACAGTTGCTTTTGCTTGTTGGTTTACATCAGCAGTTCTCCACGTTTATTCAAAAATCCGCAAATAGAACCACACTTCAGCTTGAGTTGTTTACACATTTCACGTTTTCTCACGCTTCGTTTCACGAACAGTGTTCCCATGGATTGGTAGATTTTTGCTCAAAATTATTGTACTTTTTAACTTTTTCCCCAAAAATATCCTTTGCTTTTATCAGGAATGATTTGTATTCTATTATTAGACAAAGGATATAACTATTTTTGGGATCCACTCTAGCTTATTTATAATAGACTTGGCGGTGTTGAGACAGATATTCACAAATTTAATGTAAAGCTGTGGTTGCTTTTCAGGCATTTATTACTGTAGGTAAGCAGATGCGCAGCAATCGTTTCGAAATCTTTGATGATCGCGGAATTTTAAGTTTTACCCACGATCCCCATCTATCATTGGCCAGGTCCCCAGCTGTCAAGGTAATCTGTATTTTCCCACTGAATCTAACACCATGTTAGGCGGCCAACCCCACATGAGAGCTACTTCTCATGTTACGTCACTTTATGTAAAATCTCTTCTGCTGATTATCTGGCTAAGTGGTTTGGCGATTAGACTTCGTCAGTGAAAAAAATGAGTACTGCCGCCCATTCGTATTTTGTGTTATTTGAGCATGATGTGCGGACACAAAAAGTCGACCTAAAATTTCTATGATCGGTTTGAAGAAGAGTTAGCCAAATTTAACGAAATCTTGTCTTATGACGAAATGATCATTGTGCCAGATGTGCTTTTGTAGATCAACTACTAGGGACATATTGGAATGGTCAAGGCAAACTTTCTTCCCTGGTTCAAATTTCAGTCGCAGAAAATAGGACGCTATTTGTTCAGTGCTATCCTAACCTGTTTTGTCTCTCTGCATACGTTCACTGAGTACCGTCAAAATAGACCCTGTGTCTAATGTACTCCAAATCGCGAGAACGCACTCATCCTGACCCCGCGGTTTAGTCTTGGGCAGTTATCACAATCCTGCTACTAAGAATTTCCATTTCCACTAGCTAAGTGGAATTCTTCGCTTCTTAAGTCTATTCTGACTCGGAAATGTTACACATTCTTCTGACTAAATCTTGGCATCGACAATTCCGTGGGTCCAAGGGGAACTTTCTCTTGCATTAAAACAAACCAGCGCATCTTCCTAGATAAATACTTTTGACAGACTAGACCGAAGAATTACTAACTACGTTATGCAATTTTGGACTGATACTCAACTGACCAACAGTCAAAAGTCATTTAAACCATTCAAGAATGTGGTTTTGAAAACGTTTGTTAGGTTTGGAAACGGCAAAATATGTCTATTACTACGAAAGTAGCTGAAAGCTTGATAACTGTTCCCAATTAAATGAGCTGCAGATTGTGTTCAAATATTGATTTGATTCTCCATTCTGATAATCGCACAAGCTATCAAGTTTACTCCGAATCTTTTCCCTCCAATGCACAATTGTGAAGTCATAGTAAAGTCTTGATCAGACCAATCAGCCAAAAAATAAAAGACACAAGTACTTAAATATAAAGCTTTTGCCATAGCAGACACTGAATTATGAGTTGCTCAAGCTTCATTCAAACTATAACTGGTGTGGTAATCATAATTAAGTGGTAATCCCTCATTTTGCTTCTCCAGTTGTTGGTGTTCAGGTAGAGTTTCCCACAATGCAAAGTTTGCTGTGTTTCGGTTTTGCTTTTTGTTCTTTTCGCAAGTTCATTTTCTTCATTGATCTTCCTCGGTTTAAACTGTTTTATTTTCGAACCATTTTTGTTTTTTTGAAACTACAGATGTTTCTTATTTGGTGGCCAAGTTCCATAATCGCAATTAAACATATATTTCGGCAGTTTGTTTGAGGACTTATTGTTTGGCATTAATTCGTAAAACAGTCATTGTTGCTCAATAAAAAACTGCATTGCTTCGAATTTTTAAAAGTAATTATCTTGTAACTGCTCTTTGTATCATGCTTTGAAGGAATTTAAATATCTATGTGAATATTTTCAGATTGATTTAGCTACTGCCTCCTTCTATTTGTTTCTCAGCAATGTTTACTGGTGGTGCTTTCTACAAACGAACCAATAACACTGAAGCTAACCACCCTGGTTGTTCAATATATAACAACAGGATTTCAAAATTTACCCCACATAAAGTTGGTCTGCTTTGCCTTAAATCAGAGAAAACGACGTCGTGTGTAGTTAAAAGTGGTTAAATGTTAAATAGTGCATAACCAATCGTTGCAAAACACTGATAGTGAATGGATAACAATAATGTAAGGATTCCAAGATCTATTTTGAGAAAAACTTCAATTTTGATGGTGCCTGATCCGAAGAAGTAATGGATCTCCAACAAGATATGCCTGGAGAATATCCAAATGTCTAATAACAGTAAACTATTCCAAAAGATTTTCTGAAGGTAAGAAAAACAAGCTATAGGAAATGGCTGAAGAGTTGCTGGAATCAGCTGGCAAATATACATGTTCGCTTATCACTAAGTAAATGATTTCTTCACCAAGTGGAAACCATTTTAATTGAATCTGTCCAGTGTTTCATTCTTTCGAACGTACCTTAACCTGGAATATCTCAATGTGAACCTAGGTTTTTCGAGCAATTGCGGAAGCAACTAATCTCCGGACAAATGTTTTCCAAATAATCCGAAATGTAAAATATTTCTTCAAAATCTGTTTTGTCTTAAAAACGTTTTATGTGGAAAGGCAAAGTAAAAGACTATACATAACTGTTTATCATTGCTTCTGCCATTGAGTTCAATCACACACATAAGGAACCTTTGTAACAGATGCCCTTGTTTCGAATTATTCGGTCATATCAAACAAGTACATAAATGATTCCTTGTCATTCGATTAAAAACTAAACTACCTGATTAAGTCTTAGACCAAACATTACCAGTATCAAAGTAAAATGATTCACTATTCAGCGACGTATTCTGGTTTTGCTTCAGGTCTTACAGCACCATCTGCGCAAATAAAATGGAACTCGGAATAGTGAAGATTGATAGAAAAACGGATGGTTGGAAAACGATACTTAGGAAGTGAGGTTTCGAATGTAAAGATGACAGTGACTGAGACAATGAACCATATCACAGACTGTCTCCAACCACTATTCTGGAGGAGTCACTGGGATTCCAAACCGATCGTCCCACTGCGCCTCCGCAAACCAGTCTGCTGATGAAGGTTTTTATACTATTTTTCTTCCACTGGTTGTCTTCAGCTATCATCTAGCCAGTATCTGCTTCTAAGAACAACCTACAACAAGGGTGTCGTCCTGTGGTCATACGCAAATTCTGTCCCGACCAAACTAACCTATACTGACTCAGTGCCTGTTTTAAATATCTAACCCTACGACCATGCAGCTTACACTTAACCTCTTAGTTGCCCAAAAAATTTGCCTATAATAATCTACCAATACCGGCGGAATAACGGGGTTCAAAAGTAAATGGTCTCGGCGTATCTTCTGCCCTCAACTACTTCCTTTCCGAGCCCTAAAACAATGATTACCTCATTGTTTCCACTTATACTCCACTTTCACCCAATAAACGAATGTCAAGCCTGCATTACGAACAGGTTAAATTAGTGGCCGCCAGCCGGTCACTTTATATGCTCGAGGATCCTTGAAATGTATGGCTGCTAGAAGACGTACAACTACTCAGCACAATCAGTTTCTCTCCTAAAATGGCTAGGGTAAGCTTCGAGCCGATTTAGTTCTGAAAGAACACTTTACAATTCCGAGGTCAACAGCACACCTCAAACATACCTCTACTGTCGTTAGGAAATGAAAAATATTTTCGTATCAACTAGGTCTTTAGTCACTGGCACAAACTCGTGGGCATATTTTATTTCAGACGGACTCCTATCTGAGCTAGCTTTCTGGCATAGGTATAGGACTCTCTTTATAACCATGTCAATGTAAAAGTTAAAAAGTTGAACAGAGACCTTAATGAGCAAAACAGTTCTTGGTGCACTAGGGTGAAATAGCACCATCCTCAAAAACTTGGCTTTGTCGTTTTGCATGGGTACTGGCTTAGTAAAATAAACTTTTCTGGCGCACTCCGCAGTAAGAAACAATGCTATTAGACTGTAACTTAGATTGAGTTGAAGAAAAAATTATGGGTCTGTTAAACATGTGAAGTTGTTCTTAACTTTGTTACAAAGTGAACATTTGGTCAGTACAAACCTGACCAAGCAAAAAACCGGCTGAGATTTTGTGGATACATTTATCGCGAATACTAAATAGTCAGCGGCAAATAAGACCTGAGAGTGGTTTGGATTCATTACCTACTAAACGATATATAAGGTTTTAAATGAGAATCTATCATCTTTCTTGTAAGTTGGTAAAATTACCAATTCATATCAGTCCATAGAAATTTCTTCCTAGGTCCGGACGAATTGCGGGGTTTTTATTTACTCCGATGATAACTTTATGCCGCCGTTTTCGAAGGCCGATATTGATGGTCCACCTGGTCTAGATGACTCCTGTTCTTTCAAAAAACAAATCTTTCTCATGACCTCCGCTTTGGTTGGCCAACGAGTATCCACTCACATTGATTCACTGGGAGGCACAAGAGGAAGGCCCTTTGTCACTGTGTTCTGCCCAACGCGCCCTCTGACGGTCATGTGATCGGTGTCCCTTCAGACTTCTTGGTCATATCGTTTACGCTTGGCTTCTACGGGCCCGGGCTTCTAACCAGCCGCTGAGGTTTGCGGCTATTTCCAATGATCGCGGTATGTGTCATTCAACTAAACTACGCTATTCTTCCATTATTTCCTAAACGCCTGGCCAGTCTACGGATCACAAATTCATAAGGCAGATAAGCAAGCATCCTTCAGGTCGCAGTGTTAAGTCCATCACACCTGAAAGATTACTAATATGACTGTCTTGCTTAATTACTTCTAGGTTTTTTCCGGGTATAATGGCGTGGGCCTGCGCGAACCTCAGCTAGTCTAAATTTACAGCATGGATCTCAGGCAGACGTTTGACTCAGCTAGCTAAAAACCACTCGATTTTCAATTGTTGGCACTGAAAATTACACGGGCTGCAAATGACTTAGTGAAGGACGTTTTCAGAGGAATAATGAGGAGCATAACCATTGGCAACTATTTTACGGTCTTTGCTCACAACCAAGTGATGATTATTTTAGATAAAAGACAATAACTACTTGTTTTCCTTTTCACCGATGACCTAGAGAGCACCTCGCATTACATATGCCCACTTCTTTCAAGCTGACTTCCACCGAGTAAAACTACAAGGTATCTAGTAGGCATGGTTATATCTTACAAGCTGCTTTTGGAGATTTAAAAATTTATGAGACCGAAGAATTTATAAAGACTTCTCTCGCGGAAGGGTTAGTTAAAATGACATCAAAAGTCTTTAACCTTTATACTATTACCCACAGACAGCAACAAATCAAGAGGTGGCTGCTCTTGTTTTAGTGCACGATGGATTTCAGGGTGAAAGAATTTTCTAGGCTGTATCAAGCGCCCTCAAAAGCCTAAGATTTGATAGTTTCTGCAAGAAATATCATTGCGCTCACGAATGAATGCAGTTTGTCTAGATGACACTTGACCAACGGCGCAAAAGCTGTTAAGAAAGATTTCTTGACCTGGACATTTCTGCCGTGAGATGGGGGTGTAAATTTGGTAGCTCGTGAAGAGCTTGTCAAATATGCGATATGTGAAATTCATCACCTCATTGCCTGACAGGCATTCCAGGTGGTCTAAAATAAGACCGACAAAAAACTAAGGCTCCAGCTAAGATATGATTTTTTTATATTAGATTGCATTCGCATGGAGCAAACAGCTGGTTAGCGTGAAAGATCGAACATCTAGGCACCCATGCTTGTTGGTTGAAATTAAATGGAGAACTGAAAATTAAGTAGGTGTGGGTAAACGCGCAACCGCACATGGCGGCACCATAGCTTCACTTAAAATAATTTCAGCCACCAGGGCCGCACAAGCATGAGGCATGCGTACAGGTCAACTATTTTCTTTCTAATAGAAAATGCACCGAGGATTCAAAAGCAAGATTTCTTAAAGATGATATCACATGGACAAACATTAATTCTGTGAATACTCATTGAACTATCCCTACTACAAATAATTTTCAAAAAAACTCAATCCAGATCGAACGAATGATAAAAGCTCTCCATACAAAATTCTAAGTTTTGGTTTTTAATCTGTGGATGGTTTGTATATCATATACTTATGCAAGAACACTCACCCAAATTCTTCAAATTAGGAATGATGTTCATCAAATAAAGCCGATAATCCGTTGATAAACGTGATATTGGATTCAATCTGAGATCTAAATCTTTCAAGTTTTTATTACACTGAAGGCGTCTGAGCTCCTCAAAATTGTCAATGCAATTGTAATATAGATTCAGAACTTCAAGTAGCAATAGATGTTCAATACCCTGGGTTTATGTACAACCTTATATAACCTTACTTGAATTGATGTCAGAGCATTCCTAGAGAGATCAAGAATCTTCAGCCGAGTAAAGTGTAACAAGGAGTTCCCCAGAGAGGTGATCTTTTCATCATAATTCCCCTGCAGAATTAACGTCCGTATGTCCTCTGAATGACAATACGATTCAGGAATTACCCGCCTTACCCAGGTTACTGCCTTCCATTTTTATCCGTTCTTTTATCCATTTCTCTGATATTATCAAACTGTGGCACATGTTTACAAAATTGAGCAAACGCTTTCACTAACCTTACGATCTTTTCCTCATAGGCTAGTTTAAACAAAATGCTAAAACTCTGAAATCTCTGTGATTTCTATAGGAATGAAACATAACATCTATGTGACAATAATCTGGAGTGTATCTCGTTTCCATTGTTGACGGAACCATCAAGAGTCAAGAAAGATTGGGAAATTCTAGGCGCGTGGTCTGTAAGGGAATTAGGCCGGGTGGTCATATCTCTTGCGTTTATCTCCCTATGATGTTTTTCAGGTTGGGCGTCCGGCAAGCGGTCAGCTGCTAACAACTAACACCCACGGGACTACCAGCAGAACGGCAAACTTTCTGATTGGTAATCGATGCTGAGTCCCAAGATATCCGTCAGTTTCAGGTCTGTTCCGTATGATTCTCATCGAAGCCCCTCTTCGACGGTCTTCTAGGAGAAGGCCCATGAAGCAGAACTTTGAGTTGTCCCTTCAGATAACTTGTTCAACCGAACGTTGACTGCCCAGCGCGGTCGCCATTTGCGCTTCGCTCGCACGCTGCTCTCAAAATATACTGAACCTGCTATCGCACCCGATTGTCTTTTCCTTGTACCGGTCGAGTGTCAAGCTTGCCAGTATTGCAATCGTACCGAGCCGAGTAATAGTGACGCACAAATGGTCACAAATGTTAAGGGTCAGCAAACGTGATACGGAATTCGCGGTAGGACAATTCGTCCTACCGTTCGGTTAACGTCAGATGGCGCAGATAGCAGTGCACACAAAGATTAAGCAAAAGGCAAGGATTCCGTGAAAGCATGCTATTTTTGACAACCACCAATGAAATTTTCTGATCAAAATAAAGAAAGAGAAAAGGCAGCAAATGGGAAACGATAAAGTTTGATTGTACAGCAATCCACCAGTAGGCTTCAGCAATCCATAACTATTCATAAATTGGTGTTGTGAAATTTCGTCACCCTTCGGTGCCACCTAGGTTGCGAGCCTTATTTTTCCGTGTGTTAAAATGTCATTTGGTTTCCACCAGCTGAAGAACGCAATTTTCATTGCTCTGCTTTCAGACTGAGGGTTTTACGTCGGGTGATTTTCCACTTAATCTGGATAATTGTTCCCACTCCAAGGGTGCTATGCCAATCCCGTTTTAGTGTTAGGGATTTAGAGAAACTTGGTTTTAATGAGTACATGACCGCGGAACTAGGACGGCATCCAGCCACCGCTTAACATCAGAGTAGGGACGAACGAAGCAAAACGATTTATTGTTGGAGGTCAGTCAGATGGCCTAGGTCAAATGGATAGCAGAAGTCATGCACTGTTCGAGCAAGCCATTCCTCCAGCTCAGTCACCACCCGACCTAACCAGGGCGCAGTTAACGAAATTCGACGTGGGCCTCGAGCAGCATAGCAGGTTCATGATTTAGGTCCAAGGTTCTATTTGACCCAGGGTATTGAGCCCCGAACATAGTCTATAGTACCTTACGCGCTATTAATGATAGCGAGTAAGGGATGCTGATGATGAATGCTCCACGCTGGAGGCTGTCCAATGTTGTAGTAGGTCAGAGAAATCGCTGGAGACCCGAAATCTGGTTGACGGCTTACTGTCCGAGAAAAGATGCGTCAAAAGAAAACGCCCATGCTATGAATTGACCAGTGATAGAGGTACGGAGCTGTGTCATAGCCTTAGAACTCTTGCGTCATAGGTATGAATAGGACGTCGTACACACTTTTGCAGATGTCGTTCGTCATCTGCCACCACAAGTATAGGGCATCTGAGAAGAAGAATTGGAAGCCATTGAACGAAGTGGCCGCGAGGCCAACTTTGTTGACTTACCGGTTACCCTGGATCGGCAGGCATGAACAGCGGATAGTGGGTTCGGTCGCCCAGCGCGGTACATTGCATATCAACGAAGCGCCTCACTAGCTGACTGCAAAATGCTGCCAAAGTTTCCGGACCAACTCAGCCTTCGGCAAGTAGATATGCCGATAAAAGTGACGGTCCGGTCTGTGGGTTTTCCGGCACCGACCACAGATTACCGTGACCTAGGCGAATGTCGTGGCTGCTTTTAGAGTAAATTTGCATTTCTTTTGGTTGAACAACATCGAAAAGATCGATCCAACAGATGCGGACACATTAGCCCACGTGCCGATGTGAACTCGAAGATCATATCATGCAGCCTAGTCATAATGGCTGCAGTTCCCAGGAGTGAGCGTAGCCAAATGGGTTATTGAAAGTGCTGGAGGTGCCGGAGGCACACTAGGTAATGAAATAGAGAGTAACCGAACAACAGGCACTATGCGCAGTCTGCATGGCAGTTGGCTGGATGCCATTTCGGGCCTTCGGGGCAAAAGGTTCTCATCATTAGCATCGTGGATGGGACAGAAGGTACAAACGCACAGTTGATTCGGCTATGGGACCAAACAATTTATAACGTTGGGGTTCATTTTTCTAACTCATAGAGAACGGCCATTGTTAATTTGAAGACGTTGCGGATAGGGACAGAAATTCCTCCAAATCATTTTGAGCTGCCCTCGTTTAGCGTCTGCCAGCCAAGTGCATAGTGAGCGGGAAACCATTGAGAGAAAGATTTCGTCATGACCGACGCCTGTTCGACCAACACACACAGTTGCAAGTAATCTACAAAACACTTGGCTGGGCAGAAAAGCCGGCTACGGTCAACATGGGAAAACAATAAGGCATTTGTCTCAATATATTTTGCTGAACTCTAAAAACCTCTAAAACAACTCGTTGTATTTAACTGCGCAGTGCAACCGAGAGGAACGTAATACTGATATATGCACTTCTCTATTTCCGAGATGCTTGGGCGGGAAGGGATAAAATTTGTACAATATTGGGGCGGCGGAGATACGGAAAACGAAATCCGGGCGCTCCCGTGAATACCCCCAGCACGATCAGAATTTGCAGCTTGATAAGATAGACACGAGTTTTCCAGCTGTAAACCAAAGGTAAACAATCTGTAGCGGACCATGGATTTGTTTCTCCGGATAGCTTGTTTAACCAAACATGAACTTCCAAGCACGGTGGCCATTTGTGCGTTGCTCACACATGCTTCACTGGTAAGCTCCCGTTAAAAATGTACTCAATCTTCCACCACTTCCGACTGTCTTCTCTGTGTTACCGGTCAAGTGTCAGGGTCGCCAGTATAGCAGTTGTACGGAGCCGACTAAGAGTGCCACACGAGTGGTCGCAGAGGTTAGGTGCATGCAAACTTAATGCGAGATTCATCTTAGGACAATGGATTCTTCAAATCCCTTTGCCGGGACAACATGATACTTTTCAGGACTTATTGCAATTCGTGGGCTACCAGTTATTTCATTTTCAAATGCATCTCATGCTTGTATCGCAAAAGCAAAATTCAGCTGGAAAACAATGGTGAACGTTACGATATGGCCACAATCCCCGAAACTAGAAATGGTTATCTGATGGAAAAACAAAAGTTAACTGAGAAGATGAGGACCAATATGGACGTGATAACGGGAAACAGTTGTGTTAAAACCAGGCTGGATATCATATGAGGTGGGTAAGAGAGTGGTAATTAACAATAATAAACAGCCAGTGCAATGGTGAAGATGAAACAGGGAGAAACAGTCAAGGTTGCCCAGAACATTAGGATAGTGTGACGCTACGAACATCCTCAGAAGGAAAGTCACTGTAACTTGCACAAATGCCCATCGAGCTCATGCGGTTTGGAGCGGCCTGGACTGAGAGACCTAATGGGAAGGAAGCGGGTTCGTGTGAGCAGTAAAATCATATCTTAAATTCGCTTGCCTTGAATGACTTGAGTGACGTCTATCTAATGTCGGAGTTTTTGATATCTTGGAGCAGAAGGGGTCTAGAAGTTGGGGGGCTGCACGCCATTCCAGTGTCAATAATAACTGTGCTTTTGCCACTTCTATTGGTCCATCTTAGAGGCGATGAGTATTGGAGTTCGGTTTGTCTTTGGGTTGAACGCACCGGAACTGAAGCGGCAAATCCGTCTAGCGGCTTCCTTGCAGGGATAAACGATCACAGTATAGAATGTGGTGGAGCTGTCGGCGGAACGATCTGTGCTGCATCCGCACATTCTATTAACCGGCGCTCAGATATTGCGGACATTGGCAAACCTGGAAAAGAGACGGAGAGGAAGATAGAGGGGACAGTCTGGAATTTGTTCCAGTTGGTGCTATGTCGGATGAACAAATTGGAAAACTTATAACAGTCAGCTTCCTACAAGTACTTCACAGTCCAGAATTAGGTCTTGAAATGGGCATCAGGACGGAATCTTTCGGCGGAACGTTGGTTGCACATATTCCATATGCTTACTGCCTTTAAGGCCAGTCCTAGGATGTGATCCCGCTTCGTAATGTGATTCTCTGTTAAATGTTGACATCTCCAAAGGCGCCAATTGCAGTGGTCTGATAGGATGCTTAGCCCAACGGTTAAGTAACAAAGGTCACTAACTGTTTTGTTTGTTTGGCTTAAAGACCCACTGAACAAGCGACGGTGGATCAGCTATAGCTGATCATGTGTTAGCCACCGCCGATGCTACCACATCCAGCTTCCAAGGGAGGGCACCACAGAAATGAGTCGTGGACAGCAGAGTGAGCCGAATGCTAGGACACGGGTTGCCACGGGAAGTCACAAAGAGATAGAAAGGGAGAGGCACAAGAATGACGAGGTTAGCAGTTTGCATTCCAACAGAATGAAATCAAACTGTACCACGCAGCAGTTTTATAAAGCATGTGTGATTAGTTAATAAAGAAACAGAAGCGCCGGCAATCGGTCTAAACGTCACCAGGTGTGCTTAAGGAGGACAGGGCAAGTTTAAAACTCAAGAGGTGGATGGTGAAGCAAAAATGGAAAATCCGATGAGCTATTCCCCTTATCGTCCCACAACGCATCCATATGCTTATCTGCTGAACAAGGACTTTGTAGAGTTCCTCCTTTCGCCGGGTCAGGTCTGAGCTGATGATCCAAGCCCTCACAGCCCGGCGTTTCTTTTGTTGCTGAGTTCACATCGACACCGGAAGAATCTTTTTCTCCAATAGAGAAGTGTTTGAACCAATATAAGTAGTTTCTGTAGTTCCTCCGCCTAAAACAAATTTTTCATGGGTTGTATTCTTCCCAACATTTGAGGGTGGTTTAATTTCCTCAGGTTCTCTGGGTAAGCACAAGTTAGAACAATCTACGAAGGAGAGATCTTGAGGTCGGGAAACCAATGAAAAGTTACATTTATCGCAGTGCCGTGGAATCTGGCATCATTCTGTCATCAAAAATCAAAATGTTACGCTGTGCGCTCGAATGAGACAAAATTTTCGGAGGCATCAATAAAACCATTGAATCAACTTCGTACGTCCGAGTCTCTGAGAAATGATGGGTGCATAAGCAAATAAGGAGCGTTACATTCAACGATCTCTAGGTTTTGTTTTTGAAGGCGATTGCGAAAGACGATAGGGACGCAAAGATCTTGGGCAAGGAAATGCACAACCAATATTATCCAACTATAAAATGTTTGCCTTGTCAGCCGTGATGGTGCATTTAGTGTTTTGAATGAAGAATGAAGTGTGATTTCCGAACTGAGGAGGTAGAATTCAAATGGTGCCTGTTATGAGACTAATTAAAAATTTTAGTTCCTTGAAAATGTTATGTTTGCCTTTGCACGCTGAAGCCACAGCGGTTCAAGTTTCAACGTTGCATTTTGTTCCTTGAAACATAAGTCTGACGAAGTGCCAACAAGCGGCTTCGTTAATGCACGGTGACTGTCGCCGACTGCAAATCTGTTGCACTAACTGATGCTGGGGCCGATTAAGGAAAAATATTCCAGAATCTACTTTGGTTCGCCCTAACGGCCCTATTCAGCAACCCAGTTATATTGTTAGCTTTCGCAACTTGGGTGCTGACGTGTTCTCAAAAGTTATAGCTGCAATTTTATTTGAGACCCAAGTCCCGAACCCCGTCGCTAATAAGGACGTTCGACATCCTGTGAATAGAACACGTTTCCTGCGGCCCGAATGTCGAAGGACATTAGATCTGGGATCATTTTGGCAAGAGGACAGCCCAGAGCCTTAGACGGATATCTGTAAACGGTTCAGATGGCACCAGCAAATATGAAAGAAACGCCATTTCCGACAATGTTCAAGACACTACTTCCATCCAACGGAAACATCATGGGGGCCAGCAAACTGCCTTAGATTACGCCGCTAGTTACTAGCTTGGGAGTGGAGGTGAAACGTTTGCTTTTGCTGTTCGATTTCTGGACGAATTATTTGACGTGAACGAAGACATTATAGCTTAAGTTATCCCATAGGGTTTGATCTTGCTTATCAGCATAAGGCGAGATACATTATCAGGCCCTTGTAATATCTAAATCATCACCGACTTTCGGAGGTCAGCAATCGATTCGAGTGCATTTAGGCAGTTCTACACCTAGAGCAACGTCTCTTTTGAAGAAAACCATGTTGGCCAGCGTCAGCAAGTTTGTAGCAAACAGTTCATGCGTGAGCCGTTTTTATCAGGCGCTTCATGATTCTAGAAAAAGTGGGGTGCGGTTAGTCAGGCATTGGACGGGCCAGATTGAACCTCAACACCGGTCAAGGTTTTACGCCCCATTCAACTAGTCGAAATAGCGATACTTGCCAGCGTGGGAGAAATTTCCGCAGGTAAAGGTGCCGAACAAAGATAGAAATGCATTGCGTTCCTTTTGTTAGTCTGGTAGTGGCACAGGCGACCCGGGTGCAGGGCACAGAAGGATGTCCCCTCTGTTTGGTGCAGTACGGTTGCCACTCTATGCAAATAATGCAATACAATCTTCAACGACAATACACGGAGAGTCGGATAAACGGGTTACATAGGTTGGTTTTATCAACAAATTTTATGCCGACGAATACCTCGGTCAGTTTGGGAAGGAGGGCACCGCCAAAGACCACGTGGTTTGTTGGTTGATATGCTTTAAGATTGGTGGTTTCTACTCTACAAATTGGATATATAAAATCGTCGTGGTCCGGAAAGTCAGCTTGCTAAACAAATTAAAGGGAGGATTTTTCGGCTGAATGTATTCTTCTCAACAACCCAACAAAATGCCTCGTGCAATGGGACGCCGCATGGTTTTGGTTATCCTGCACTTGAAAATTCCCAATGGACCATTTTTACGTTGGGGGACCTGCCATACTTTGCATGCTTTGGAACCCCCTTGAGTTTATTTCCTGGGGTTAGTTCCAGGAAGTGCTGTTATAAATACACCGGAAGTGTAAAACTTGCTGGAGTGACCTTATTGATCCCGGAGACAATATTTTGTTTGGAGAATTGGTAGACTGCTTTTGGCTTTTGGGACCAAAATAGTAGAAACTTTGATTAAGAATAGTCTACCTTCTGGAACGTGGACGTATTGCCACTGGATAACATGACTTTCTTCGCAAGAAATCATGCGCTACTTGCATGACTGACTGCCTGAACGCTATCAGTGGAGCCTTGAGTACTGGAAGTTCTGCCACAGTAATCTTCTTAGGCATGATAAAGGCTTCCGTTTGAGCTCCACCATAGGTTGCTAAAAAATCGCTCCCTACGGTATTGTTGATCCAATTCCCTCGTAGCTTTCATGCCATCTGCCATTTTGAAACCAAATAATTCATGTAAACGGCTTCATATTTGAAATTAGATTAGTGCCCAGTGGTGTTATCTAAGGCAGGGTTCCGGGCCCATGTTGGTCCTCTTTTGCTTCGACGATGTCTTTGATGTTATTCGAAATGGTAAACCTTTTTTCTTTGCAGATGATGTCAAACTCATCCCCGTATTTTGCCCTGAGGCCTCAAAGTCCATCATTATAAAGCTACACACATCAACCTGCGTTACACCGCTCCTCCCAGTGAGTTCCCTTTTAGTTTTTTAGTCAACTGGGGTGTTTTTGTAGTAGTCGTACCACTTTAGAGCTTTTTGCTGATAAAATGTTGCCAAATTTTTCTGGACACCTTATTTGGAGCTGATCCCCGCGTAAAAATCCTGCTGATCGTCTACTTGAGATCTAACTGTAACACCCACAGCTTTGACACGGCGTTCTATTCAACTCCTTCATATTGTAAACCCTAACAAGCATCGATCTATCTCTCACGTTTTACGATTGTTCACACTAAGCTGCCTGTCTATTCATCTTCTTGTTTACCAGTCCCGTCGCTTATGGAAACTATGCAGTCGCCCAAAATCAATGGGACACCTAAAATGCTAGATATTCTTCTCGTTTTGTCACATTACCGCAGTTTTAGACGATCCTCCCCAGTGGTTGTCCGAATTAACCGGTTTTTATACCCTCTAATATTTACGTACTGCCTAAAACGTTTTTTGACGTAGATCGAGCCCTCCTCTTTATATAAATTGTCAGTGTTTCTATTCTGTTTTATTATATTTTGAATAACCCTTGGTTGCCACCATACTAATAATAATAATAATAATACTGTATATTTCTCGATTTGCGAGAGGCATGCGCATGGCAAGATCAAATTTTTACAAGGATGATGCACAGGAAATGTAGATGATAGAAGTGGAATGGGATAAGATGGTGGGAGCAATAATGAGTTTTTCAGAGGCTCACTGGAAGGTAGAATGAGATGCTGCAAAGCAATAGGGGAATTACAAGTATGCCAGTGAAAAGCAAAAGGTAGAAAACTCAATTTTTAAGGCCGAGAAATAGTTTACTGGGACTGTTTGCAAGTAGCGGACAACGAGTCATTTCGTGTTTAAGTGCACTAAATGTGCTC
>LUCM01009345.1:91973-123179 GCA_008360955.1 Fasciolopsis buskii
GTCTAAAGCCTTCGACCGTGTCCCTCATCCGCATCTTTTATCCAACATGAGCTCCTTTGGCATCACCGATCCTCTTCTACTCCAGCTCTCCTCCTACTTAACCCAACGATCACAGGTGGTCTCCATTGACGGCATTACCTCCAGTCCCAGACCTGTGACTAGTGGCTTCAGACAGGGCAGCGTACTTGGTCCCCTGCTATTCCTTATGTACATTAATGATGCACTAGATTCAATATCTCACGGCGTCCCTTTCCTGTTTGCTGATGACATAAAAATAGTTTACCCTCTCAAATCGAATGAAGTTAGTATTGCGGTTAGAGACATTTGTGCCGATTTGTCTGCTTTACACGACTGGCGTGCCCCCTGGATGATGAGATTCTCTGCCGATAAGAGCGAACTAAACACATAAAGGTGTACACTACCTAAAGATTCAATTTTGCTACGTGGATCTTCTATTGCATGTAAACCCGCAAACCGTGACCATGGCATCAACTATTCAGCCTCTCTAAATTATTTAGAGCATGCAGTTATTCAGTCGGCTAAAGCTAGGAGAGATGTAAGTCCGATATTTCGCACAATGAAACTATCCGACAGCATCCTCAGCAATTATAAAGCACACGGTCGACCACTCCTTGAGTATTGCAATTTGATATACTCCAGCATGTCAAAGTCGGATAGGATCTCCATTACAAGTGTTCGGAGACGATTCACTAAGCAAGTGATAGGTTGACTGACGACTCTGAATTACAAGGAACGCTGTATAGCCCTCAAACTTGAGCCACTTTGGCTACGGCGACTGAAAATTAACCTGGCTTTTCTGCATAATCTGGTGAATAGGCGCTCCCTCTCCACCGATTCACCTAAATTCTCCTCTGCCAGCCCCTACCCTCTCCGTCATAGTTCCCTAACCAACCAAATACTCTTTAAGGTCTCATTTCTTTCTTGTTATTTATGCCACACTTAAGAACAAACTTTCCATTAGCATTCGGCGCATACAGAACCAATCCAGTTTTAAGGCTGCCTTAAATACTTACTTAAGTGTCACCCAAGTCCTTCAATTGACTAAAACCCCTATTTCGAAGATCGTGCCTATGAGTCAGCCATCGATTTCTAAATACAGATCCCACCCCGCTGCTTTTCATAATACTCAATCTGAGCGCACAAGAGAACCTAGTATACTGGCGAAATACGGACAACACCGAAGATTAACCCTCGCTGATCGCTGGGTAAATGGAGTAGTCGTAACCATTTTAAGGGGGACCTACCCTTGGCCCACCACTAGGCCCAAAGCTTTTCAACTGGCAGGCGTGCAAATACCATGGATATGTCTTCCCCGCTTTCCTATTCACTCTCATACTTATCGGTACTACCCTGGTCACCCTACCACATAAGTTCTTCATTATTAGCCAACCCTAGGTCGGACCTTTTTATAGTGAAATATTGTTCCTTGTGGAATTCATTTCCCCATCAGTCTAACATCGCTTTAAAAACGAATTCTGGAAACTGCTGACTGTTCATATCATTATTCGAATATACGACCGTTATCACTCAGAGACTCGGGCGTGCAAAATTTGGTTAGGATTGTGATAGTTACTACAGTAAAGTCTCCAAAACCTGGATCTCAGCCAACAACATTAAATAACATTAGGTCCGTGAAAGCAAAAGGATTCTGTATTCTATAGCCTCGATTAACCTTCCTTCTATTGGTCTTCTCACCTCGGATTCCTTTCCCCATAGATTTCTCTGCCCCCGATTACTCTGCCAACATAAAGGATCTTGCTTTATGCTGGGTGTTGCCGGAACTAGTTTTTCTCTTCTTAGACATTTCACCAGAGAACACTTTCGAGGTTCCTTTTACTCTTCCTAACTACTCATCTTGCCCTCCAGTAACCTGCCAACACGAACCAGGTAGACTCCTTTCTCTTAAGTACCCAGCCTAATTTCATTTATAAAAAAATGAAAATCTGTCCACGTCGCAGACGATGTGATTAGCAACACACAAGTCCACATTATTAAGTTTCAAGCAGCACTCGTAAATGAAAACAAGACAAGGCGTTGACGATGACGGAGCCTCCCGTACAGGTCTGTGTTTTACGGCATAAACCACCATACTCCGTGTGCTTGCTTAGCCCCACTTTTGTTTCTTTAGTACGTCCGAAAACCCAAATGAATGCGACAGGTTTGCTTCAGCATCTCCGAACGCGGGGACAACAGACCACCCCCACCAGTTGCGGAAAAAGCAACGCGGAAAATTGAGGTCAGGCGGAGGAACTATGGAAATTCCCTATATGGGCTCAACTATTCCTCTGTTAGAAAAATGTAGAAAAGCCTCTGCTGGATCAGGTTGACCCCAGAAACCAAAGCACACTTGGGCTGCGAAGGAATGGGCCACCTTCGACATGGGATATGTGTGCCATCAGCTCAGGTCTGACCCTGCAAATGGAGAAACCCACACCGCCCTTGTTCGGTGGATAAGCGCTTGGCTGCTATGTTCTACCGTCTGGGGAAGTAGTTCATCGGACTTTCCACTTTCGCTTCACCATTCACCCCTCTATTTTTCAACATGCTCCTGCTCACTCAACCACAATCCCGGTACGCATGCTGACGTCTATAACAACTGCCGTCGTTCTTTCTTAATTATTCGTGCAATCTTACTGAAACTACTATGTGGTACACGTTGCTATCGTCGTGTTCAAACGCAAATTACCGATCCCGATATTCTCATGCTTCTCCCTTCTCTTCTTTCCACGATTTCTCGTATCAAATCCTGTCCTAGCATACAGCCCACGCTGCCATCCGCGAGCCATTATGTTATGCCCTTTCTTGGCAACTGAAATAGTTAACATCGGCGAAAGGTCACATGATCAGTCATAACTGAATCCCCCTAGCATGTACACCGGGCCCGTAGTCCAGAAGAGTTCCACAAGCAGAACAAATATCGACTTTTTCCCTGACCATTGCGCTGGCTGTCCTATCAGACCACTGTAATCTGCACCTGCAAAGATGTCAGAAGACGAATAGGAACGCGTTTCAAATAAGGACTATAAAGCACAGGAATGACTGTCATATGCTCTATAGGGTGAAAGCAGCCGATGTTTGTCGCACAAATCCCGTCAACGGAAACTACCCCCCGCGTGTTTCACGACAGTCGTCTGGTAAATGTATTCTTCGCAAGAAACTGACTGTTTTTACTGTTCCCATTTTTGTTTACTCACCTTAACACCAGCTGGAACAAAGTCCAGACTGCCCCTCTCTCTCCGGCTGTTCTCCAGGCTCGCCAATGACCACAGATGCAACTCAAGCTATTGCCAAATGCTCCACTCCATCCTTTGCGCTGGTTGTCTATCCCCGTTAGGAAGCTGTTATCCTGCTATCCAGTACCTGGCCGCGCGACCCTGAGACTAGCCAAGCCACGCTGATGAACGCCCCGGGTGCCTCATCTCAGATGGACCATCACGGTTGTCCAAACAGTTACTATCACTACTGGAATGCCGCGCAACCCCCAACCTCCAAACCCGCACAGCCACAGAACACCATAATCTCCAATACCAAACAGGGACAACACAGGTCATCCATGGCAAGTGTATTTAAGGATTGATTGCATATCTTACGCGTAACTGTTTACTTCCCTCCACACATCACAATCCGCTCCCGGCCGCATAAGTCCAGTGACCATTTTTGTATGTTCCATTGTCTCTCTGTCCACAAATTTTCATACATTTTCGTCTCGTAAATTGCTCGATGCAACCTTGAAGACTTCCTGCTGTTTCATTTTAAGCATTATTTTGACTATTGAATGTTGTTGATTACCACTCTCAATCCACCTCATATGATATCCAATGTGATTTCGATTCTTCTCCATCCCGTCACTATATCCATAGTGATCTTCATCCTTACCATATTACCCTCCTGATTTTTGATGAGCCCGGCCACTTGACAATATCCACAATTTCTTCCCAGCCAAATTATGTTCCGCCAATGCGCAGCTTTGATGCGTTTAAACATGGATTGGGCTTCTGAAGACGCATTGATGTCACCTTCACGTTCATTGGGGAAATGAAAGTAAATCTTCCTACTCATATCATATAGGAGACAACCTAGTCTCTCCCACTTCAAGCACAGTTCCGGCAATAGCGAATGCTACTTATTCACTTGCGGTTCCACGTCGGATGCATCCCGCTATTCATCTGTCTGCACAAGCGGTATCTATCGCTCAAGAGTCTGACTTCATATCCATATACCTCATCGTTCTAACTGGGTATAGGGTTGCTCACCCACAGGTATCTCCCACCAGCTCACCTAACTAATTCCAATACCGTCGCCAAGACGGTGTGGCAACTATAACCTGCAACCGTCTTCTAAAATAAATAAAAGCATTCACTATCAACCTCACCCTTACGTTTCATCAACTTCTCTCGAAGCAAACGACTCTGGTCCGCAGAATACACCTTGTTTCTGACGAACACAAATGGTACCCTCCAGACGAAATAAGGTTAACATCTTGGATTCTTTCTTTCTCATTCTTCATCGATATCCATCTGTCCATTTTAGACAATTCAGAACTCAAACCACCTCCACGAGCACAGGGCCCTACGTGGTATATTATCCTCCCGTAGTAACCGTTTCTATTTACCACACCCACTTGACCCGACCATTCCTTGTTTCGAAAGGCACAGCCTCCTACAGTGAAATACAATCCATGATTTCCAAGCGGAATTTAGTCAATATCTAGTGCATCTGTCTTGTAGCTTGATCATTATTTACGCAGCAGCAGCTGTTCACTCTCCGTCCTACGAAATACCTGTCCATTCTCTTTTCTCATAGCGTAGACAATCAACACAGTAGATTAACCGGCCCATCTAGTTCAATATACATATATATGTATATAAAAAACCGAGATTGCTGAGCCACCATCCATGTATTTTCAATTGCACTGTGCGTTCTAGTAACTTCCTCTCCTGAACTGCTCGGAAGATTGATCGCTTCTTAATCTGCAGCAAGCAGATAGACCAGACTGCTGTCCGTAATTTTTCCATCTCTCTTTCAGGCCCTATAGTTCTGTTTGGATGGAAACAATTACCCCATGCTCTGGCTAGTATCTGACCCTGGGAAGACGATGTATGCCTTATCTTAGCCATACCACATTCGAATTCCTTCCTCCACACCACGAGTACACCGGCGTTACCACAATAGTGCGGGGCGCTGTCATGTCCACTGCTTTGGCCGGCGCACATGGGGCGGGCAGCTCGGCTGCAGTGGTGTGTGAGTGCAGCTAGGTTGGCGGATTACACATAAAGCATTCACCGTCAAACGTTTTTTCAGGTTGGATGGCCAGCACTCGGTCAGCCTCACCCACTAGCACTGTTGTGGTAAACAGCATTCCAGCTCCCAAGTTCACGTGCACCATTCTCTGCTGGCTTCCTACTGCTCCTTCCCAAAATTCTGCCAAACCCATACAAAGTGGACTCACGAATGGGCAGTATTTTTATTGGCATATGACGTAAACTGACATTCACAATGCTTCTTGACACCCGAAAACAGCTGAGGACCGTCATTTTTCATCGATCTCTTTTTGGGTCTGCGGAATGCGGCAATAGACCGACGCTTCTGGTGAAAGTTCTCCACAGAAGTCCACCAGACGTTGTCTCAGCTGATTTTCCAGCGCCGCCTTCATCTTTGGACCAAGCCGAAATTTATGAGCTCAAAATTGCTCGGGACAAACCTCATGTATTAGTCTCATGATTGAGCAATTCCCATCCCGTGTCGCCGCCTTTCTTGCTCAACGGACTGTGCTTTCAGAAATTTGGAGTTTTATACTTCCTTTTTATATCCAGTCTGGTTGTCACTCATCTCCATTCCGTTACCACATTCATATTGATCCTCATCTTCGCCATATAACTCATGATGTTCGAAGATCCCGATCAACTGGCGGCCACAGCCGTTGCCTTCCAGATATATTTTGTGCCCGCGATACGCACCTTTGATGCATTCAAGCACAGTGTCATTTGCAGTTCAGGATTGGTAATCAGCCAGAGATAATTCTTTGCGAATCATTATCTAGCTTTGTTTTAAAAATCAAAACCTGTTGATCAGCAAATCACGTTGCCTGTTATAATCTTGCAAGCGAAAACATTTTATGTTTGGTTTCTTTTTTCCGTGTCTGCACTGTGCTTTCTTTGCCCAATTTTGATCTTACCTTGCGCATGACTCTCGTATATCGAGAAATATACATAAACAAACAAACCTTTCAAATTACCTAAGGCTGCTTTCACCCCTTTCCTTTCTATTTATAATATTCGTATTTCCTGTGCATCCTCTCTGCAAAAACTTGATCTTGATTTGCGCATGCCTCTCGCAAATCGAGATGTATAATTTTGTTATTATTATTATAAGACGTTCACTTACGTACTTCCCAGTGTTCTTATCCACCTTCATAATGAAACTCAGCACCTGCATTGAGAAGCCACTATCGCCTGCTAGTTTGCCTACAAACCTCTGCTTCTATTATTCTTTTATCACCAAATTAATCCAATTACGAGGCACTGCCTTGATTGTTTCCGGCCAACAAAGGCCTGCGTTACACTGTCCCTCGTATTGAGGTGCCTTCCCTGCTTTTTATTCAACTGGGGTATTCTGTGGTAGTCACAACACCTTAAAGTATTTTCCTATTCAGAAAAATTTGCCCAGCATTTCTGGGCACCTTACTTGGACCCGGTCTTCGAGTAACAGTTCTGATGATTTTCTACCCGAGATTTAAATGTGACACAGAGCTTCAATACGGTGCTCTATGAAAGGCCATTGTATTGCAAACCACCAGCATTGTCGACCTATCTACCTCAATTCACGAATAACTGCACCCAGTCCTCTATCTACCGATTTTCTCTTTTATCACTCCCGTCATTTGTTGACGTTATCCTGCAACCCAAAATCAACGCAATACATGCATTGCTCGATAGTTTTGCTGCAATATTGCAGTTCCGCTATTGCCGACCATGCTTATTAGCAGCCGCTTGAATTAGCTTGTTTTTATGGTCTCTGTTAATTACATATCGTTAATTACATATCGTTTTTTGACCTAAAAAGAGCTCTTTTTCTTCAATTATCAGAGTGTTTTTCCATTGAACTATGACTTGGATAACCTTTGGCTTTCAATATGCTGGTGTCGATACAATCTCAGTTTATTTACCGCCTCATTAGATCTATCAAAGATCCCTCTCCAGCCTCCTCTCTACGAATTGGCACAATTATTGGCACACCCAAGTGCACCTTTATCACACAACTATACAGCTTTACAAATCGTCCCAATATGTCGAAATGGAAGTCTCCAGGACTAAAAGTGCCAAGGTCCCAGCTGTTAGGCGCACCGCGTCTTCACCCTTACAGTCCATCCATCGGCCTCCAGCGTGCATTGTTAGTGTCACAGACGTGTTCTTCTAGGCTAATAATGAAGTACAAAAATTCGGGCAAACGATATGCGAGATAACATCATTTTGCTTATAGAACTAATCATCACAAAGCTGCTTCCTCCCACCTACCTAGTTAAAAACCCCAAAAACCCAATACGCGAACGTCTCGCCAATGTTTGTTAAGTTATCCACTGAATATCCTCAGAGATTAAGTAGCGGAACGTAATATCTTATAATGCCGTGGTTTATGTTGCTCCTGACTGCATTCCACTAGACTCGTCTAAAAACTGTCCTTTGCGTGCAATATGACAGAACACCCCTGCCACTATTTAGGAATACGTAAACGAATGTTAAGCAGATTACGTCCAGTATTGTTTCAGTGCCTTAGCCAAGGTCCTGCGGTTTTCAGGAGTGAAACTAATGAAGCCTTATCTACTCCGTTCAAGCCCACCAACATTATCTCGAAAATAAAACCCTATTCAAAGGGAGGCCCTTATACTGCATGCAATTAAAAACTCAAAACTGTTCCACCAAACATAAATTCCCCCAAGCTACCCGGCATGGCTGGGAGCTTCATATCCAGACCGGTCCTGGCGGTCTCACCACAGCCACAGGCAAGCGTTAACTTATACGGCTCATCTCCATCTCCTTTGCCACTGCTCTTTCGCAAACGTCCGCATATAAATCCACCTCCTACGACCACAAAGTTCTATCTTCGCGATGCTAAAATGTTTAGCACCAACTGAAACTCACCCCGTCCCATCCAGAACATTAAAACACCAGTTACCGATGATAATCCTGCGCTTTCACCCTCAAAAAGCAACACACTACTCCTCGGTGGACCAACGCCGTCGGTACTGGCTCAGCGACTAAACTACTCCGACCCCTCTCAAATTCATCCCTTCGTTATCCCCATAACACCGGAGCCTCAACGGCCTGGCCCTAATCGAAACGAATTTCCACTACGTGCCTCTCATTGTAAGAGAAAGAAAGGGCACGTCCGTGAGAACTTCCAAGCCGGAAGAAAACAGACTAGTATCGCAGATTCATAAGAAATAGCAATGCAATAGCTGTTCCGTAACAAAGACCTTTGCTGTTGCGTCAGATTTCCCAAGACAGCTGTCTGTGGCCTCCCTTAAGCATAACTCCACCGTCATATTGGTGCTACCACCAGCCTCCGCTTGCCAGCGCCTCGACCTAAACACAAGGACCGTGCCCCATTCCACTAATGTCTCTTGTTCGACCACACTTACCTACCCAGAAAAGTCCTTCTTCCCTCCCTCCTGAACCACCGCGGGCACTCTTTATTCCTGCCCAGACCCACTCGCTTTCTGCCTCCCTCCTCACTGGTCCCCCTAGTACTCCGGGTTACCCCCATACCAGGATAATGAAGAATGCTGTATGCCCTCTTCCTTTCTCACCTCCACCTTCTTCTGTCATATCTCATTCAAAGCCCACTAAAATAGAATTAATTTCGGGTGCTTGCCCAAACATTCCCATTAGGATTAGCTATCCACGAGCCATCTCTCTGTCTTTGCAGCCTCACCACTCAACCGTCTCGACGGCAAAACAGCTTTCTGTTTCTCGCTAATTAACTATCGTTCAATCCGAAATAAATTCACTCACTTAAAAAGCATTGCTGCGTCTTCCAACCCAGGTATAATCTTCATCACTGAGTCTTGGCTTACCCCAAATACACCTAATGGTGCAACTTCTCTTGCGGGATACCAATCCTTTAGAGGTACTAGAAACGATCGTCATGGGGACGATTGCCTTGTCTATGTAAGGCAGAGCCTATCAGTCTCCGTTCTCACGCATCCTACACTCGTAATGATCCACGAATCGGTATGGCCCACTATCAAGGTTTCGTCTTGTGGTATCCATATTGTCTGTATCTATCGCCCTCCAGCTCATACGAAAATTGGGCTCCTCCTCTTGGCGGACGCATTTGACCGCTTTGCATCACTCCTATCAACATGGAAAATCATTTCCGGAGACTTCAATCTCCCTGGTGTAACCTGGTCCACGATTACGGCTCCACCAAGCCTAGAACCGTTCGTCTCCAATCTGCATCATGGAGATCGGTACAGCACGTAGCTTTACCCACCAGAAATAACAATATATTAGATCTCACCTTTGCACATATTGGTCACCACTTCTTGTTTCATGTCGGAAGTAAATTTCCAGGGAGCGACCACAGGGTAGTTCACGGCATAATCCATGTCCATGCCCCCCTCCCTAACCATCATATGGACACAACTCATCCACCCTATCTTAACTAGCAGCAGCTTCCCCTCTAGTACGCCAAATTGACTGGGGAAGCTTTTTCCTAGCGACTGACCCACAAACGGCTGCAGATGAATTTTACCACAATATGGCCAGCCGCGTCTCAAAACTGACCATTATAGAACGAATGATCAAACAAGACTTCACAACTTGCCTCCCTGAAAGTCAAATATGCTAAGTTGCAACGGCACTTTTCCTTGACACATGACTTTTCCAAGTTTATTCTTTTGCACCATCTGTCCGATGCTATCTCTCGCCTAAGTGAATCTCTCCTTCCGACAGAATAATCTTGGCCGCTGGGGCATGAAAATCACCCCATCATACTTTCAGAACTATATGAAGTAAGTTGCCATGTGAGCGAGCATTCGGTGAACCTCTTTTTGACCGAATGGTGAGTCCGTGATAACCGCAAAACACGGATGGTTGACACAGTCAATATTTCGCTTCATCCATGGCCCCAGCTGCAGAATATGAATAACTACTTCTTATCCCCTGTGTCCTTTGACGTCAAAACTATTGAACGTCATTTTGCCAATTTCAAAACAGGAACTCGCCAATGCCCCGATGGTATCCCTCTAACGACCCTTATTAGTAGTGGCCCTGACCTACCTTCGCTACTGCTCAACCTCTTCACACACTCAATTAACTCTGGTATAGTTCCGGTCAACTGGAAGCTCCCTGTAATGACCCCTATCCATAAGGAGAGGTCTCGGCATGATTTTCCAATTGCCATCCCATTAACCGCACGCTTGTTATCACAAGGCTTACGCAAAAGTTGGCAAAATGCTCCATCGTGGACTACCTCTTAGCCTCCGACCACCTTAGCCTCAAACAGCACAGAGTTCTCTAAGCCTTTTTTTGCTCCAGTTTTCAGTTATTCTTCCTGAAACTTCTGACCATCCTAGCAAACCGGAGTATGGCTTTCATAGTCATATACCACGATATATCTAAGGCATTTGACCATGCACCTCACCCGCACCTTTTATTCAACATGATCTCCTTTAGCATCACCAACCTACTTCTATCCTGTCTCTCGGATTACCTAACCCAAAGATCACAGGTGGTCTTCATTGACAACATTGCCTCCAATCCCAGACATGTCAATAGTGACGTCACACAGGGCTGCGTAATTGGCCCCCTTCTATTTCTTACGCATATTTTTGACGCACTAAATTCAACATCTCAAAGTGTCCCCTTCCTGTTTGGTGTCAACATCGGGTATTAATTTATCTTCTTAGGTCAAATAAAATTATTACTGCGGTTAGAAAAATTTGCGCCGTTGTCTGCCCTGTAAGAATGGTGTACCACCTGGATGATGAGCTTCTCTGCCAACAAAAGTGAAGTGCTTACATATAGGTGTGCACAACCTAAAGACTCAGCTTTGCTATGCGGATCTCTCACTGTATGTAAACTCACAATTCCTAACCGTGGTCTCAATTACTCAGCCTCTCAAAATTTTTAAGAGCACGCAGTTATTCGATCGACCAAAGTTACGAGAAATGTTTGTCTAAGTTTTCACACGATA
This sequence comes from Fasciolopsis buskii, assembly GCA_008360955.1. Classification (NCBI taxonomy): domain Eukaryota; kingdom Metazoa; phylum Platyhelminthes; class Trematoda; order Plagiorchiida; family Fasciolidae; genus Fasciolopsis; species Fasciolopsis buskii. The sequence continues at coordinate 103,191 of LUCM01009345.1, forward strand.
AGACTATCCGACAGCATTTATACAGCACACGTTCGACCACTCCTAGATTATGGCAATTTGATATACTCCAGCATGTCAAAGTCTGATAGAATCTCCATTAAACGTAATCAGAGACCTTTCACTAAGCAAATGATAGTTTGGTCGACTACTCTAAATTAAAAGGAAGGCGTTTCAGCCCTCACACTTGAACTACTTTGGTTACGGCGACTTAAACTTAACCTAGCCTCTCTACATAACCCGATGAACAGGCCTGCCTTCTCCACCGACCCACCTATATTCTCCTCTGCCAGCCCTTACCCTCCCCGTCACAGATCTCTAACCATCCAAACAGAAATCGTCGAATTCGCTTCAAGGTCGCATATCTTTCTTGTCCATGCCATGCTTTGAAACAAAGATCCCATTAGCATTTGGCGTATACAAAACCAATCCAGGTTTAAGGTTGCCCCAACTACTCACCTCAGTGTCAATTAGGTCCTTTAATTGGCCAACACCCATATCTTGGAGGATCGTTCTTTTGAGTCAGCCATCAATTTATAAATACACATCCCATCCTCCTGTTTCCTATTAGCTTCTGCTTTCCATAACACTCCATCTGAGTGCGCAAGAGAACCCAAAATTCTAGCGTGATATTTAGAACACCAAAGGTTAACCCTCCATGATCGCTGGGCAAATGGAACTGTCTTGAGCATTTTAACGGGGATCTGCCTTTGGCGCATTACTATGTCCAAAGCTTCCCAAATGGTGGACGTGTAAATATTATGGATGTCCACTCGTTTTTCAATTCACTCCCATAATTCTCCACACTTTCATTTGCCTGTTTGCTTTCTCTTTGTCCTTCACCATAACCCCTCATCTGTAGACCTTTTCAAACTGCCGCTCTCTTCAATTTTTCAGTGGCTGGACGCTCCGCGTCTTCCAGAAATACGCTATTGTCATTGTTAATAAATAAACCAACGGGAGTAGACTAACCTACACCGGAATCCAACGTTTAATTCTGCTGCCAACACACCAGCCCCCATAATTCTCCAGTTCCATTCTCTGCATTCGGTCAGCAGCGCATAGTGGTAGTAATTCGGAGTAGTTGCCAACTGCTTGCAGTTGAATTATTTTACATCATAGTGGCCACCTGATTCCAGTACTATCCTGGTCACCCTACCACACAAGTTCTTTATTTTCAACCAGCCCTAGGTCGGATAATGTCTCCATTTCTCCACTGTTTATTAAATGCCATTATCTCAAGCGGGCACCCCAGCCAGACTGCTTCTCGCCCTTATGCCTCAGGTCCCGCACCCAGGCTATGACCGCTGTTGCCAGCTACATCCAACTAAAAGTCACCTCTAGATCCACTAGATTCTCGTTCCCGCTAAGACGCTGCTAGACAAACCTGGCGCTTTGTTACTGGTCCGTTCAACTGAAACCGCGTTGCTGGTCCCCTAGGATACTCCAAAACAGGCAGATCTTCAAGACTCGTCAAAAACAGTCACTATTGCCGCTGGAATGCCTTGTGTGCCCCTTCAAATCCCTAACAAGCAAGATCAAAAACCGCGACAACGAAAATGACGGCTTAGAGAATACCCTTGAATGGTTTATTCAAAACCTATTTACTTCTTAGAAAGTGTTTCTTCCGATGCACCTCTCAGTTCAGTTTTCCGCCAACCGTATAGGGACGAATTCGGCAGCCCTAAGAGTTTCGCTTTTTCTCTGCAAAACGTTTCATAAAATCTTGTACTCCCAATTGTTCAGCAGACTATATAGTATTCCTCTGCCAGATTCAGCATTTTATCGGCCCATTATTGCTGTCAAATGCGATTTCTTCATTAACCTTGCATAATGTTCCTCTTGGCTTTTATTAATTTCCATCCAATTATGGTATCCCCACTGATCTTCACCTCCTCAGCTTAACGTTTCTGTCTATTACTCAACGCTCTTGATGTTTGTGCCCCCGGTCTTATCTCGGCATCCGTCATCGAGCTCCTCTCAAGTGTTGCGCCAGCGATGCGCACATTTAGTGCACTTAAACACCAAATGACTTTCACTGCGTTGCTTACAAAGAGCTCCACAAAACCCTGTAAAATCATGCAAAACGGCTCGTGCAATTTTGAATTTTGTCTCGCATACTTGTGCACAGCGTATTGCTTTGCAGATTCTGTCCGCGCCTCCCGAGCAATTCAACACAGCACATATTCCCATATTCTTTCTGGTTTCCATTATTAACTTTTCTTCCGTGTCATCCATGTAAAAATTTAACCTTGCTTTTCTCATGCCTCTCGCAAGTCGCGAAACATGCCATATCCTTATTGACCCTAGGCGGGTTGTCAGAATTGATTTTTGTTGCGAAACAAGAATTTGTTCCCAAAATAGCTTGTTCAACTGAACGCTGACCGCCAAGCGCGCTGGATATTTGCGCGTCGCTCACATGCGCTTCGCTCGCGTGCTCCTGCTTAAAGCTAACTCAAGCTTCCAATACTTCCAACTGTCTTTCTCTTGCACCAGCCGAGTTTCTGGTTTGACGGTATTGCAATCGTACCGAGCCGAGTAACGTTTACGCACAAGTGGTCGCAAAGGTTAAGGACAAACAAAGATAACATACTTTTCGCATTATGACGAACGGCCCTGCATACCGGCGAGCTCGACATGAACAACTGGTCGCGTGAGTCCCTCTTACTTCTCCTGGCGCTCGGTTTACCTTCTTTGCGTTGTTTCTTCCATAGTTGCGGTTTACTTTTCTTGTTGATCCCTACGGGTTGCGTTTTTCTATCAGATTATTTTGGGCACGTTTTGTTTTCGCTAATTCTTTTGCTTTTAGATACGGTGCTATGTCCACGGAGCAAAAACCGTCGCCAGAATCAACAGTTGGATCACCCTTCGTATACCGTCGCCCATGCCATCGGATACTCAACTCTGGCTTAGTTTATTCTAATTGGATTTCTAGTATTATAGAATAACTAGCTACGTCAGCCGTTTAAGATGTACAGCTGGCCATCTCCATTCAGATGCAACCCTTCAGGTCAGTGACGTAATTGTATATTTGCGTAGTTACGACGCGTTGAAAGAGGTGGTTATATCTCGAACTGCCCCTACGGAAGTTCGACGCATCCGACAGCTGATTCAAGGTACTGGGCTCGAAAATAGGAAGACCTTAGAACAATTGCGGAACATGCGGTGTCTTTGAGGCACGACTTTCGGCAACGAACCGATGCTAAGCGAGCTGTGGCTTCAACGGCTTTCACCGCATTTGCCTCCGTTGCTTAATACTGCCCGCAAATATTACCAAGAGAAACAGCCAAGATTACCGACGACATTGTGTCGTACTATGGCCTCGTTGTCTCAACGTCGAGTACCCTCTGGTCCCATAGAGCTGCATCTTCATCTATGCAGGACGAATCAACAACTATTCTGACGAAAATCGAAGCATGGCTACAGCGGCTAACATTCTATAGAGATCAACGACAGGATCAGTTCATCCGGCGTCGCGGGAGGCGCAACCCTTCTTGCCATCTGCGGAAGGTTATTGTAAGTACCACAATCGCTTTGGATGCTTAGAAAGATGGTGTGCCCCCGGTTGCTCATTTCCGGGCAAGAAACAAGGAAACTAAGTTCTCTGTTCGTGGTCGCGGCACACGACGACGGGCTTGCTACTGATTTTTGTCTCTTTAACATGACGACTAACACGTTAATTTAGGCGCGGAGGTTTGCGTTTTGCGCTGCAACCTGAATAGTTTGATCGCTCCACAGGCAGAGACGCTACGAGCTGCGAAAGGCACCGACCTTCTCACGTACGCACATTGTTTGCTCACCTCGATCCAGGCCTAAATTGTAAACTTCGTTGGGTGTTCATCGTCGCCGACGTCCCAAACCCCATTATTGCCACAGACCTCCTTCAGCATTTCCACTTACTAGTCGACGCTCGGCACATGAAAATAGTAGACCGTCAAGCGTCACTGACCGTGACCTGATTGTACGCCGTTGTCAACCAAGTTACGTCTCAGTATGCCAAACCATGTGGAGACTACAGGGTACTGAACAGTGTCACCGATCCCGATAGGTACCCCATTCCCCACATACAGAACCTCACTTCAACGCTGTCCGGTAGCACCTACTTCAGCCGCATAGACTTAGTTTGACCATATGATCAAATCCTGGTAGAAGGGAAGGACACTAAAAAGGACGGTGACAACATCTTTCGTGAGGATGCCCCTCGGGCTCAGCAATGCGGCTCAAACCTTCGAAAAGTTTAGAGAATATTTATGTGTACCTAGATCATATTCTATTAGCTAGCCACTAGGAGGAGTGACATTCCGCCCACCTACGGGCTCTTTTCGAACGCCTGAACAAACATGGCGTAACGATTTACGTTTCAAAATGCGAGTTTGAAAAACCCAGCGCCAATTTTTTAGGGCATATCGTTTCGTCCTTGCGTATAAATCCCTTGCCAGATAAGGTAACCGCTACTCAGGACTGCCCAGAGCCTCGTTCGTATTGGCAGATACGGCAATTTGTCGAACTAGTTACCTTCTCTCGGCGTTTCATTCCTGATTGTGCAGAAGCAATTACCTCCTTTATAGGTCTGTTACGGGAAGTTAAGTGCAAGTTCGCACTCCCCAAGACTGCGAAACAGGCGTTCAATTCCATTGAGGATGGCATCACCAAAATTGTGCTATTCGGAAATCCCGACCCGGCAGCACCCATATCTTTGATAACCGACGCCTCAAACACTGCAGTCGGAGCTGTATTCCAGCAGTACATGAACGGCACTTCGAAGCCTTTAGCATTCGTGTCAAAGCGGCCACAACCGGAAAAGTCTAGATATAGAACGTTCGGCAGGGTGTTGCTCGCCGTCTGCCTAGCTGTCCGACACTTCAGGCACGAATTAGGAGGACGCCCGTTAAAGATTTTCGCAGACCACACTTCGCTGGTATACACGCTGCATTCAGCCTCAGACCGGCACTCACCACGCGAGATCCGTCACTTAGACTTTGTTTCGCAGTTCACTGAGGGCATGCGACATGTCTCTGGGGCAGATAACTCCGCCGCTGATGAGCTTTCTCGTATACACCAGCTTCGTCTGTCCCAACACCAAACATCGACCTCGACGCGATTGCGCAGTCCCAAGTGATGGCTCCTGTAATCGACGAAACTCCAGGAAACAGCTAATTGCACTTAGCGATGGTATATATCAGAGTGACGCAGAATACAATTCATTGCAACGTATCGCAGGGTCGTCCAAGGCCGGTGGTTCCAGCAGCTCACCGTTATATCACATTTCTGGCGTTACACAAAGGCACCCAGCCGGGCGCGGCTGCACCGGTAAAGCTGGTGACAGGGCTCTTTGTGTGGCTCCAAATTTAAACGCGACGTACTCCATTGGTCCCGCGCCTGTCTTCACTGTCAGAGAGCGGAAGTCCATCGGCATACCCAACCTGCGTTGGCTGCTTTCCCCGAACCTCAGACACGTTTTTACCACGCAAACGCTGGTCTCGTAGACTATCGCTCCATCTCACAGCTATGTCTATGTACTCACCTGTTTAGATCACTTTACTCGCCGGCTACAGGCCATACCGAATTCCTGCCCTACGTCAGAGGAGACCGCAAGGGCTTTGCCATCTGGTTTGGTAAGCACATTTGTTTGCCCCGCTGACCACCGATGGGGCTTTCTAAGAATATGCTTGAGACACTCGGGTGCAAGCATATCAGAACAACCGCTCACCACCCACATGCTCACAGTCTGATGGAAAGATTCCACCGGAAGCTATAACTTGCTCTGCTAGCCGAGGCCAACCCGCTTAGGAGCGAAATACTACCGTTAGCGGTTTTAAATTTTCGTAGTTCTGTTAAGGAAAAAAATGCGCACTACACCAAAGGAGCTTGTGTTTGGTTGCACGCTCCGCCTCCCCAGGAAGCTGGTGTTCCGATCGAGACACGTTCTTCAACCACGGCGACTATGCAAAACGTCTCGCAAAACACATGCGAACACTTCATGCAAATCCACCGAGAGGCCAAAGATCGTTTTGCTACATTCTGACCGCATTGAGTGCTTTAACCCACTTCTTCAGGCGTGTTCATGGTATGCGACGACCACTGTAACCACTGTATGCCGGTCCGTTTGGAGCGGTAGGACGCGGTATTTAGAAGTTCATTTTGGACTTGTTCGGCAGAAACGACAAGAGTTCTACCGACTGTATCAAACCTGACACCACGGAATGCAGGTCTGACGATGAAATGCTTCCATGTGATGGGTAACGTCAACCGTCAACTGTTCATTAAATCCCAAGCTTCTTCTATCACCTTGGTCTTCAGTCCACAGATCCCTAAACAAAGACAGTCCCTCGCCGGCCAGTATACTTAACTCTACTGAATTTACCTCCGTATCACAGTTATGCACTGTCCAATCCCCTAAAGTTTCCGTTGCTTATTTGGCTCCCACTGAATCCACCTCTTGGAAATTACGCGGACTCAAATTTTTCAGTGAATTTTTCCTACTCCTCTTGAACTCCCACCCACTAACTGATAAAGTGAGGGAGCTGACACTGTGAGCAGCTAAAAATACTTACGATATTATCTTGATGACAGAGACTTGGCTAACACACTACAGCTCCACTTCGTCTTTTTCGTTGGCGGGTTACACGTCCTACCAAACCAATAGACCAAATCGTAGAGGAGGTGGTTATCTAGCCTAAGTAAAGCAGCCAGACAAGGCTTCCTTTCTCCATCACCCACTGCTTGATTCTATCTCTGACACCCTTTGGCTTCACATACAGCTGACCAAGCTCCCATTCTACCTAGGATGTGCATACCGACCACCAAATTCGAATGGCTCTGATATTTCTCGTCTCATCCAAGCCTTCCTTCATTTTGCTGGTTTCCCTCCCAGCCGTAAGATAGTTGCGGGCGACTTCAATTCCCCTAAAATTTGTCGGTCTTATTTATCCGCTCCGCCAACCCTACTCGACGTTGAGTTTGAAACGCTCGCCAAAGGAGGGACTCAGTATGTGACCACCCCCACAAGGTCCCATTATATCTTAGACCTAGGTTTTACGCATAGCACTCCTAATTTCAGGGTTTCAGTGCTAAAACACTTCCCTGGGAGTGACCACGTGTAGATTTCCTCTCCGTAACAAACCGTCCTTACCCATGTGTACCCACCGTACTCTCTCCCCATATGTCGACTCGTTGGGACGATATGCCTCGACTGGTCCAGCTTCGTTTTATTGCCTGACCCGCATAATGCGGCACGCGATTTTTACTTCTTTTTACTGTTATTCGTCCGTCCCCTCCGATCACTTAACATAGACCCATTAAGCCTAGTAGGGTTTGTCAGCTCCAGACGGAACTTTTGAACGCCCAAATAATGATCAGTAAAACGGGAGACCTCCCGCTCTTAATGCAAGCTAACCGCTTGAAACAAAGATTCCTCATTGGGTCCGAACCAAGGTTAAAATGGCAGGAAATGTCAGCCCTTGTGTCACTTAACTCCGTTCGGAAGACTTCCCATACTTTCAAAGCTTGCCTGCAACTCAAATCGTCGGCCGTTTTGAACTACATCGTATTTAACAGTTTACGCATTGAGTCCCCCGTAGACATCGCAGAAGCATTCAACACGTGTTTTTCTGCTTTCACTAATGACAATCTGCCAAATTCTAAAACCCACCTCATGCTAACTTCGGTTAGATTATCCTTCATTTCATTCCTTATGTCATGACAGTGATTAAATGTGCCAGGCCATCCCACATGCTGGACCCTAGTGGCATCCCACCGGTCCTGCTTAGCACCGCTGGTCCAGAACTTCCTCTGCTCATTATGAATTTCTTCTCGCTCTCCATGTCTGCTGCTACTGTTCCGTCACAACAGAAAACCTCTAGCACTGCTCCACACCACAAAAAGGGTTCTTCGCTCCATTACCTCACTCCAGTTCTGTCCAGGCTTGTGGAAAAGATTGTTAAAGAACAGTTGATTAACTTCCTTACTACTAACATCCTTATCGCTCCTTGCAAACATGGCTCCCTAAAGGGCTGATCGCACCTCACCCGTCAGTTTGATTTCTTGAACCTAGTTAACCAGACTGCTGATTCCCACCGGTCAATGTTCATAATCTTTTTAGACATGTCAAAAGCGTTTAACCGCATTTTACACTCCCGGCTCCTGGCCGAAATTAGGACTTATGGAATAAGAAGTTCACTCTTATCTCAGCTGTAATCCTACCTTTCCGAGCGTTTTTAGTCAGTCAGTATTAGCGGCTGCTTTTCTCAGCCCTGTGCTAACATACACATGCCATGTTCCATGAACGCCATGCCAATTTTTGTATCACACACATTTAAGGACTTAGGGTTATAATACTCCTGCTCTTTCAACTTCCATGGGCAATCCCACCACCAGACTGCTGTAGCTAAGAGAACCAACACAATGATCTTAAGGGCATTCCATTGTCAAGACTGCAGAATTATTACCTTCAAGTTCCGTGCTAGGCCCTTTCTCGAGTAAGGCCCGATTATCTTTACGCATATGCGTAAAGTTGATGGAATCGCAATCGCAAATCTGCAGCGGGCGTTCACTAGAAATCTCCTAGGTACTTCATCTAGCCTAAACTACAGGGCCAGGTGCCAGCTGCTTGGAATTGAACTATTATGGCTTCGCGGAGTCAAGTTAAACATTGCAGTTCTGCTTAATCTTTGTCGTAATAATTTTCCCTCCACTACAGACGTCACGTTGACGCTAGCAGTCCTCCGTATCCACTTCGCAGTAGATGCTACTCGTCAAGAATTACCCTGACTTGACTATCGATCAGGAACAAAATTCTTCACAGATGCTTACTCTAAACTGTGGAACAAACTACCCAGTTCCCTACAATCGTGCCCAAAATTTAGCCCAGCTCGAAGCCCAGCTGGCAAATATCCTGGATGTCCCGCTCTTAATTAGCCTGACACAAGCCAACATTGCGCTGGACGAGGCTTACAAACATGAGTTAGGATTCTAGTTCATGACCAAGTCTTTGCTGAGATCATCATCTGGGATTCATGGGATTCGGTTTCACCTCTTACTTCCTCACTTTCTCGCATGTCCACCCTAATGCACTATTTGACGTCCATTGTAGTGGTGCATCCCCTTTCCCAGTGGCTTAGGCAACTAACATTTGAGCTTCTCTCAATGTCAACGAAAATGTCAACGAACTTTTTATGGATCCATGATCTCATCACGCTCTGTGATTTTAAACAACTTCAGCCTGTGTACTCCCCACTTCTCATCTCATCTTATCCTGTTTACTGCCTTGTGAGGGCTGAGTAGGTTGTTCTTGGTAGCCCCTAGCATTCAGCTACCCCTAAAACTGCTACCCTAGCTCAATTTATTTGCTACATTTTACGGAATAGATGCACTATGTTGCAGATCTGTTGTTCCGAACCAATAATCACCATAACCCAGGCTGGCACCCAAGCCAGACTACTTACCCTTTTTGCGTCTCGGCTTCCGTATCTGGAGTGGGCGTCCTGTTACCGGTTCCATCATCGAATGACAATTCCAAATCTGCTATCCTACCGTTCCTGCTAGGAACCTTCCAGCTAAAACTGGCGCTTGAGTGCTGTTCCGTTCAACCGACTATCGCATTGGATACCTCAACTGGCATCTTTGCAACTGGACAAATTCACGATTAATACTGCTTCTGGAACGGCTGGCGCACCTCATATTCCCCACCCGTACTGCTGACTAAGACCAATAGCTGCGGCAACAAAAATGACAACATAGAGGACATTCTTGGTTAGTGCACTTAAAGAATGTTTCACAAAAAGCTTTTCTTATCCGACGCACCTCTCAGTACAGCTTATTACCGTCCGCATATAAATACAAACGCTATTCTTGGGAGTTCCATAGCCAAATCTTCATAAAATATCCTCCTGGTAGCTTGAGAAAATCTTGGCAGTTTTCGTTCCCCTTCAGCATTTTTCCGGCCGCTTGTTGTTGCCAAATACGTGTCTTATCCAATTTGCAATCCGCCTGGTTTTCACTACTTTTATCGTTTTAACATTGTTTCTCCCCTCTCCAGCTCAATGATACCGTCCATTTCGCAACACGCTTGAAGTTTGGGGACTCTGGCTAAAGCTCGACATCCGCCGTTGGGCTCCAGCGATGTTTTGCGCCGGCGATGTGCACATTTAGTCCACTCAAACACGAAATGACTCGCAGTCCGCTGCTCTCAAACAGTCCCAGGGAACTCTGTTTGGTCTTGATAAATTAGTTTCCTAGTTTTCGCTTCTCAGTGGCATGCTTGTGTTTTCCCCATTGCTTCGCAACATCTTGTTTCACTTTCCATTGTGCTTCCTTAATAAATCAAGGTTGCACTCATCCCCTCATCCCTTTTGATTTTTGTTATTTGCATTTTCTTTGCGCATAGTCCTCGTAAATCGAGAAATATACATCATTGTCATTATCATTATTTATAAGTTTTCTCGGGCGGTGCTAAGAAACATGCAGTTTGTATGTTCAGGACGTGCGAGAACGACCAAGATGAAACAAGAAAAAAGCTTGTGTGCAGGTGGTGGAAAATAATTACCACAACATCTTTATTCAAAGAAGGAAATCCCCGATTTCATTCCACGTTAACCGTGTTTCAAAAGAATTTCTCACAGCAGCCGAACTAAGGTTCTAAAAGAAAGATTAGCCAGCACTTTGATTGCCTAGACCAGTTAAGATTTTCGGAAATTTCAAAGCTAGTATGTGATTCAATTCGTTGGCTAATCTAAAATTCATTCCCTGCGCTTTGTGCACGGAGTCGCGTTTTAATACCGCAATTACTAAGATTCTTTTCAATGATCATTCGGTCTGTGCTACTTTTCCTCATTGTTGCTTTTATGCGTTTTCATTTGGTGAAACAAGAACACCAGCATAGGTGAGACGTCCTGGATTCCATGAGTACAAATATTGGGAAAACAAGGCAAAATACAGTTAGACGGATTAAATAAATCACCAGACACACTTCAATGTTAAGTTAACGGTAAATAAAGTTATGCAGCACAACAGCCTAAACCTCAAACTGGCTGATCCGGCGTCAGTCGTGGTGTGATAAACTTAAACACGCTAGAGGTAAACAGCTTCACAATGCAACTTAAATATTAGTTCCAGGAGTCATTCACTAAAAATCCTAGCTCTTGTATGCTCTTTTGGCCATGATACAGCAAATTCTGATCCTCAGAAACTCATTAAAATGACCTTTTGGGCATTTACTCCTACGCAGAATTTTCTGCCTAATGTACCAATAAGGAGCTCGAAAAAAGGAGATCATTCGAGTGTTTCTTCTTGGGACGGGTAGAAGCTACTCGACTGTCAGCCTGAGAACTAAGTCGTGAATTTTGCCAACTGAATCCGGCAATCTAGATAAAGCACATTATTCTCTTTTCCTTAACAATGTCATTTTGCTCGGGTCCATTTGTATATAAGTTAAGATCAACTTTTAGTTTCGACAGAACAGTAAAGATAACAAACCAAGTTGCCACACATTGATTGTCACCAGTTAAATTTCAGCAGCACTTAAACAGATAGTTTGTTTCAGTTGTTGAAATCTATTTGATGCCGTCAGATCCGTTAACGTTTATGATTATAATCATTACTAATCACTGCAGTCCCACAAGGTTCAATTTACCGGTCCATTTTTGTTCCACCCCAGGTTAAAATGAAGACAGTGATTAAAGTATATGTGGGAAACATTATTTGGTTAATAACAACTGAAATAAAATTTCCTAATCGTTTATTACACGGTTTCATTGGCTTCTCGTATCGAAAATATTAGTCCTTCCGTCTTTATGACACGATGTTTAGTTGCTTCTTGCCTGTTATAAATTAGAGACGGAGTATATCGCCTAGTATAAGCGGAGAACCAGTCAGTTAAGTGAGCTGCTAATGATGGCGGGAAAAGGGAATCATAAAGCTATTTAAAATTTATCTTGAAACTGCTGCTCCGGCACTTCATATGCCTATATGTTTGTGCAACATAAGATAAAGGGCCTCATAATTAAAACCACATAACTGTATCGCAACTAGTGTTTCATGAGTGTATACGCATGAAACAGCCACGGCAACAAAGAATATATATTGTACATTTTTCTTTTTCAGTGTTAGGCGTATAAATGTTGAACACCAAATAATGCCTCAAAGAAGATCGGTCGTGATTTGAATCTGAGGAAATTGGATCGAGACTGAGTCCAAAGAACTGTTCTGGTCGCATTTTGAGGGTTTCATTGCAAGGGTCATTTGCCTCTTCAAACACAAGCTTCCTTATGGACATCGTTGTTTGCGTACAGAAGTTTTCCGAAGGTTAGTTTAGGGTAGGAGCTAAAACATACTTCTAGTTCCCTCCAAGGTCTTCAGGGCCTGAGCTTATCACTAATTTGTCAGCAAACCTTAATTCGAACAGATTAAATGCCAAAATATTTATCTATAATTTGCGAAACTTCAAACAGATAGAGGCTAAGACTCATTATTTAGCACCAGGTTTGACACCATTGAGGTAACGTGAACCGATTTTGTGGCTCCCCTTTGTAAAACTTCTCATTGATCAAAATAGTTTGCACTCTCGGGCTGCCATACGCAAACGCCAGTAGGATAGAAATCCCGTAAGGCATGTGGAATACTTCTATCTAACTGATGGAAATCTTGGCCTTGTCACCTTAAGGGCACCAGTATGTAGAACTGTTGGCCATCTGACATCGACGTGATAAGGAAATAGACTTGTGGGCCAATGGCCTAAACTTTTGGAGGCCTCAAAACTTTGCATTTTACTACCACCATCTGGTAAAAATGACTGAGCCCTACCGTTTCCAAATGATACGCTCGCACACTTTCCGTCGCTGTTATTTAAGCTCCAATCCAGTTCAAAACGCAGAAAATTGCAATACTGTGCTATGCAAGCTCGAGTGTGCAACATCTTCGGTGTTCATTGCGAAGTTCATTGGGGTGCTATCAAGAAGGAAGCTGGGGTAAACTATAAACGAAAGTGGGCCAAAAAAGGAAACCTAAAGCATTCCATTGTGGATACGTAATCTCTCGAAAAGATAGAGGCATGCTCTAACAGGGAAGATAGGACCCCCAGTAAAACTACGAAAGTGAGCATCTGACAGGTATTCATTAAAATTCCAGTTAGTGTAGAAAAGCAGCATGGGGAACCCTACTATACGCTTTTACGAAGTCAATGAAAGTGGCGTGCGAGACCAGTTAATCATCATAGGCTCGAGATAAAGTATCCGTAAAACAAAGCTGGTCACTGATGTGTGATCCCGGTAGAAAGCCTTGAGAAAAGATTGTTTCCACGTATTTTGGTCGGTAAGACTTTATTCAATGAACCCTCAGTGGACTTATTCGATATCTGGATTAGTCTAACAGGCCTGTAGCTATACTTCTGATGGCGGTCCCTCTTCCAAGCCAATGAAACCGCGGAATAAACGATTAGGAAATTTTATTTCAGTTGTTATTAACCAAATAATGTTTCCCACATATACTTTAATCACTGTCTTCATTTTAACCTGGGGTGGAACAAAAATGGACCGGTAAATTGAACCTTGTGGGACTGCAGTGATTAGTAATGGTTATAATCATAAACGTTAACGGATCTGACGGCATCAAATAGATTTCAACAACTGAAACAAACTATCTGTTTAAGTGCTGCTGAAATTTAACTGGTGACAATCAATGTGTGGCAACTTGGTTTGTTATCTTTACTGTTCTGTCGAAACTAAAAGTTGATCTTAACTTATATACAAATGGACCCGAGCAAAATGACATTGTTAGTTTGTTATTTGGTGTTCAACATTTATACGCCTAACACTGAAAAAGAAAAATGTACAATATATATTCTTTGTTGCCGTGGCTGTTTCATGCGTATACACTCATGAAACACTAGTTGCGATACAGTTATGTGGTTTTAATTATGAGGCCCTTTATCTTATGTTGCACAAACATATAGGCATATGAAGTGCCGGAGCAGCAGTTTCAAGATAAATTTTAAATAGCTTTATGATTCCCTTTTCCCGCCATCATTAGCAGCTCACTTAACTGACTGGTTCTCCGCTTATACTAGGCGATATACTCCGTCTCTAATTTATAACAGGCAAGAAGCAACTAAACATCGTGTCATAAAGACGGAAGGACTAATATTTTCGATACGAGAAGCCAATGAAACCGTGTAATAAACGATTAGGAAATTTTATTTCAGTTGTTATTAACCAAATAATGTTTCCCACATATACTTTAATCACTGTCTTCATTTTAACCTGGGGTGGAACGAAAATGGACCGGTAAATTGAACCTTGTGGGACTGCAGTGATTAGTAATGATTATAATCATAAACGTTAACGGATCTGACGGCATCAAATAGATTTCAACAACTGAAACAAACTATCTGTTTAAGTGCTGCTGAAATTTAACTGGTGACAATCAATGTGTGGCAACTTGGTTTGTTATCTTTACTGTTCTGTCGAAACTAAAAGTTGATCTTAACTTATATACAAATGGACCCGAGCAAAATGACATTGTTAAGGAAAAGAGAATAATGTGCTTTATCTAGATTGCCGGATTCAGTTGGCAAAATTCACGACTTAGTTCTCAGGCTGACAGTCGAGTAGCTTCTACCCGTCCCAAGAAGAAACACTCGAATGATCTCCTTTTTTCGAGCTCCTTATTGGTACATTAGGCAGAAAATTCTGCGTAGGAGTAAATGCCCAAAAGGTCATTTTAATGAGTTTCTGAGGATCAGAATTTGCTGTATCATGGCCAAAAGAGCATACAAGAGCTAGGATTTTTAGTGAATGACTCCTGGAACTAATATTTAAGTTGCATTGTGAAGCTGTTTACCTCTAGCGTGTTTAAGTTTATCACACCACGACTGACGCCGGATCAGCCAGTTTGAGGTTTAGGCTGTTGTGCTGCATAACTTTATTTACCGTTAACTTAACATTGAAGTGTGTCTGGTGATTTATTTAATCCGTCTAACTGTATTTTGCCTTGTTTTCCCAATATTTGTACTCATGGAATCCAGGACGTCTCACCTATGCTGGTGTTCTTGTTTCACCAAATGAAAACGCATAAAAGCAACAATGAGGAAAAGTAGCACAGACCGAATGATCATTGAAAAGAATCTTAGTAATGGCAGAAATCTCTAGTCAAGACATGTGATTGTATTGTTAAATTTTTGGGATTTGGTGAATTTTCTTATTCCTAATTTGTTAGGATAGTTTATTTGCTTTGTTCTGATGATAAGGATTTCTGGAGCATGATCGGCGACTATTTTTCCACATGAAGACGAATTATATTTATGTTTAATATTTCAGTTTCACCCATTGATAGAAACAAAGCAGACTCTTTGGTATGCAAAAATGTTCAACAATATTTGTAACATGGAAGATAACCATTCAACTAAAAATGCCGTAGTGTTTCACGGCCTCGGTAAATTGAAATTGAGTGCTCTTAGTGATCCGAGAACTTCCATCGGAACGCCGCGAGTGACTATCGTCATCAACCCTATTGGTAGGAAGTATAGTCACTTGGGTTTAGATGAATGACTTCACGGAACTTTGGTTAGCACTGTTGCATCGGTTCATTATGTCATCACTCGGCAAATTCAAACCCAATGGATGTGCACGAGCTCATGGGTCAGGGAGCATGTAAGCTAAAAGCTACCCTCAGAAATAGCATATGTTTGCAGGTCATTAGAAAAGATTTTTAGATTGTTTTACCCAGCCTCGCAGGAGATATTTATCCCCAGAGATTAATGAGACAGATGAAGCGAAGCCGTGGATATTTAACTTGCGGATAATATAAGGAAACAAGTATCAGCTTGAATGATCAATTGGTTTTCTGTGCTAATGATGGTAAGTCGAGGACGGACGGAGATTTGTGGCCACAAAAATAGGAGGAGCATTGCATGTGAAAGTCACCTTTTGAGACATTGCTTGTGGATTGGAGTTGTTTAGTTGGTATGGAACGTTTGATCATCAGTTAGCAAAAAAGCGGTTTGACGATTGAAATCACAATTAGAGAGCTTCTTCTGTCCACGGTCGATCAACAGCTAGAAATTTACCAAAGATTTATTACATGCAATTTTCAACGGCCATTTAGGAAACTGTCACAGATGCAGTTATAGGAAGGAAATAAACTTCACAAACTTAGATTCAATTTGCGTTCTGCTTAACTGCATGGAATATTGCCGGATAGCACTTTAAACGATTTTGAATACTGATGTGTTTCGCAGCTTGTGCTAGGAATTTTCGGTTTCCTGAAATCCCAACGTCCCCAAACATACACGGTTGATGGTTCACAGTTACAGGTCACTTTACAGTGAGCACGATATTGTATTTAATGTTTGCAGCTGGACTCGACAAGCGCAGTCTGTGAACCACTTTGGTAAATTGAAAATCTCGACTTACCCCTTTGAATCATTCGTGCGTATGATGCTATCTACCATCGCGTCCAAAAATTACTGTTTTGGAAGATATTTTGACGAATGAAAGACAAAATGTTTAGTTCACCTGGATGCTCAAAGCAAAGTAGATTGGATCTTGCATTTTTGCATTTTCCCGATAAAAGCTAACTAGTTTCAGTTATTTATTTGTAAATCTTTCTATACTCTTCATGCAAAAGCTTCAACCTCACAAAGGCATCGAGAATTGCATCACGGATGTTACGTGTAGGTTCATGGATGGAACTACGCGAATAGTGGAAAAATTTGGCTGACACAAGCAAACCGTTGATGAGCCCTAACTATAATTTGATACTAATATTTCTTTCTTTTGGCCTGAATTTAATAATGTTTGGTTAGACTTGGTCTTGAAAAATTTCTTCCTATCTAATGCTGGTAATTTGGAAGTTATAAGCTATCCGTATTGACTTGTGCTTTGAGCTGAGTCTGACAAGTTTAATCCGTTGATTTGGGTCATATCGATGAACACTGCCGATGATTACCAACCGGCTGGATGACAGCGGCCTAAAGGTAATAATGTTATCAGAGCTGAAGCATGATTGTTCACTTTGCAACCAGAACACAGTTGTGACCATTCACATGTTGTAAATGATAACTGGTTATAATAAACATGGTCACCCAATATAGGGTTTGAAATATTCAAAGTACTTTGTGTTCGAGGTAAGAGCAAGCTCTCTTCTTTATTTATATTAGAAACAACGATGGGATAACTGCACAATTTTACTCATCAGCAATCAACCTCTGGTGTTGTCAGTAATAACTTGGTCTCATTAAAGACAATCGAATACCAGCTTGGCATTGCAAGTAAATCGACGGATGAGCAGCTAAGCCGATCAGCCGGAAGGACATGTCAAAGGCAATCTTGACAAAGCGGGACCGTGTTCCAGCCAATTACTTGAGCAAATTATCCTAAGGTGCCTAAACGATTCACTTGACGTGCTTTTATCCGCATTTTCATTTTTCTTTCTTTTAAAAGGTAACTTTTGGAACTGTTGGTCCTCATTGTTTTTGACTGAAACATAAACACACGTCTGTAGAAAAAAGTACTACGAAATCTATGCGCACACAAGGGCGACAACCATGACTTTGAAGTCCGGGGGGAGCCCGAGAAGACAGATCAAACATATAGGTTTCATGATGAAACTAACACGTGTAGTAATACAACATGTCATATCTTTGATAAGAGTTAGTTTATTGCAAACAAGTTTGGTCTTTGCTTGATCAGAAAATTTATTCACAGTGGGAAAAACAGCACTTTTGAAATATGCACGAAAACGGTGTCACATGCAGAAACCTCATTGTATCAGGATAGATCCGCGTCACTCATTACTGTCTAGCAATCAGTAGGCGGACTCTATTTTGAACATTTCTCCAGCCAGTGATCAATTGCACGCACAATGTGGCTGCTTATTTAGAATAACCGAGCGCACGTTTTGAGTATGGCTTTGATATCCCATATCCGAAATTTTCTTTGATAAAGGTACTTTGTATGTGTTAGCAGTAGGAAAGGTACTTTTGGCTATGCATATAAGAAGCACAGATGATTTCGTTTATTTTTTATAGTTTTGCTCGCGGGGGCAGGTATAAACACATAAATAATTGCAGTACGATGAATAACAGATTGACGTCAACAGATTATGCTTGAGAGCAAATCTGTTTTTGCGAAAATACTCGCAGCTAAGTACTGGGAACGAAACTAAAATTTCGGAAGGTTTCCTGTAGAAATGTGGATAGCTGCAGAAGGTCTGTCTCACCTAAACTAACTCTACGACGTGAATAAACTGCTAGCATGCTTTTGTGTATTGTCCAGCTGATAAGAGTATTACTTACAGTTTACGCATAATTATGCGGACACATTTCTGTGATATATACCGGTTCACCATGCATATTCATAGTACAACTAGTGATACGTATCTCATGGTAGCATTTATTCCCTATGGTGGATTCAGCACCAGATGCATGCTACATCAAACTGTAGTATCTAAATGAATAAACAAGGGACTCCCGGAAGGGTATGGGGCGTTATTTTGTCGTTTCCGGTCGCTAGGCAGGGAAATCAGTGTGCTAGCGCGTACAAACGTCGTTATACTGAAAAACTGTGGAAATACGTAAATCACCTCAGAGATTATATGCGAAAAACTTTGCTATGATCCACCGATAGTGCATTTGAATCGTCCTGAACGAGGCGCAGGAGCGAGAGAAATAGTTTGAATGAGATTTTCGATGTGATTTGTATCTGGATAAATGCGGTTTGTAGACAAAACAACAAAAGGCGGGGACGTCACGAAACTGTTTCCTGTTAATGTACATATCAGAACCAAAGTCGTAATAAATGCGTCTATAGGAGTTTGTTACGGATGTTGTGAACATTGTCCATCCATGTTCTTGGACCTAAGATGTGGATAAATGCAAATGGATGGGATACACACGGGAAGTTCGTTCAGACGCAGGCTGGCTATTAATTTAGAATGTTTAGAGAGAACACAAACATGGAGCAGGAATTCACGATCTCAACGTTACTCCTAGTGAACGGGTAACCTATTCATTATCAGCCAACCACCGGTGACCATAAAAGGTTATTCCCTTACCCAACACTGTGGATAGTCAATAGCATACTTGACTGGAAAAGAGACAGAGTAATAGATGATAATAAAACATCTGGTAGTAGGATTTATGCATTTCCACCGCGAGCTTGCATAAATGCACCGTACGAAAAATAAACAGGTTGGATTGATTGCAAAGCGATTCGGCACATCAGCGAAGAAGTTTATCCTTCTGTGTAGTTAGGCCAATAATTCTAATTCATAAATATTTTTACACTCAGTAGAAATACAAAAATGACACTCAGAAGGAGTGACATTTTTCAGACAATTACAGTACACTTGAATTCTGTGAATCAGCCTGATTGCAAGGAAAAAGTTACTGATTATGACATTAAAAATGAAACAACACAAATTCTCCATTGTCCCATTGGGTAAAAACAATAACATTTTTACCTTATCTCTTTCCGTTGCATGTTACGGTAATTGTCTCGCAATTCTGATCGTGTCAACCAAAACGGTGAGGTATCAAATGGGCATGTTGTCGTGCACACTTCTCCATCATATCATGCCCTAAGACTGGGTAAGCCCACGGCCGAACCGAATGTGGAGGAGTTAGGCAAGCCGTCACGTGGTCTTTCCAGTTTCCCGTGTGAACAAGTCGGAGATGATCAGAGCAACCCAGGGTATTTATTATGGGATGTCATTTAGAATTCCAGTAGTGTTGTTGGGTGCTTTTCTCTGAAAAGTTCACGGGAGCAGAGAGCTTGGAAACAATGATGATCTGTGACTTGTGAAATGTGATACGAAATTTACTGCCGAAAACCTAAACAAAAGGCATCATCATCATCGACATCATCGTTCAGCGTTAAACAGCAAGGCAAGGCTCACTGACCGCTGCCGTTCCCCAGACTTACATGTTTATATAGAAAGAGTGAATATCCAACGGGAACAGGGAGTGGACCTACACAGGCGGGAAAAGATAAGATGCTGATG